>JANAVB010011138.1:0-199291 GCA_029216955.1 Iris pallida | reverse complement strand
CTATTTATAAAGGGTCGAAGAAATGGTTGGCGTGAGTCTATTTCGGGAAAGATCCTAAAAAGAGGCACTCATGACCGCAGAACAGTTGCCACGTGTTGTTTTGTTTCTCTTGTGAATGAACAAACATGGAAACAGTCAAAAGAGATGTAGAATGATCCTATATTTGCATCACAAGAATAAATGTGGAGATAACACCAGAATTTTATTTTATAAAGAGTAGGCCCCTACAGATAAGTTGAGTGTCATAGTACATAGATGACACTTTTACACAAAACATTATTTTTTTCTTCTCTCCTTCGTTGGGCTGACGAAGGGAGGCGCCTAGCTCCTGCACATTGTGGATCCCCGAACGACGCATCAGATTGAGGAATGCTTCTGCATCACCTGATCCTTCGTAGGCAGTTGAGGGACCACCATTTATACGATCAAAAATCGCTGGAGTCAGTCCAAAGCACTCCATGAAGTTGCGTGCTCGCTCAACCTCCATATCTATGTCCAACTTTGAGCCTTGAGCCTTTTCCTTGTTAGTCTCTATCTCTTTCTTCGGTGCCATGATAGTATGAGGATGAAAAGTGAGGATGAAGAACTTCTCCTTATATATACAATCAAATCAACTCTTCATATTCCTTATGGGAAACTGATCATTATTAATGCAACTCGGGGAGATGAAGAGGCGTTCGAATGTTTCGAGAGAGAATTCATTATGACGGTTGAGTATTGATCAGCACCATTTTTTTTTGACTTTTCATGTTTAAAGTATTTCAAAATTCTTGAAAGTCTTTTCAAATTCCAAAAACTTTGAAGGGGGTCTTGTAGGAGCGTAAAAAAATGCTTCATAGACTGAGTCAAAGAGATAGAACTTTACACTCAAAATGAGCTATTTTACGCCAGGGACAAGTCAGCTACTTTACGCCAGGGACAAGTCAGCTATTTTGCGCCAGGGGCAAGCCGACTACTTTACGCTTGAGACAGGCTGTCAAATCATCCATTTAATGCAAGTGATAATGACTTTGACATAATGATTTGCTGACAACATGCAACACAGAAGTCGAGAGGATCGAATTTTTACCAAGCTCGATACTTGTCATATGGTGTGGAAAAAGGCTACTTTACGCTCAATAATTACTTCTTTTTACGCACGATAGTTATGTGAGCTTTTACGCTCAAGGCTATTGTGGGCGTAAAGTCTATTTGGGCTAGTTTTACGCTCAAGGCTATTTTAGCCACTTTACGCTGAGAAGTTTTAATTGTGTTGTTTTTACGCCAGTTGCTACTTTACGCTCGGAGCATATTTT
Source organism: Iris pallida (assembly GCA_029216955.1). Taxonomy (NCBI): domain Eukaryota; kingdom Viridiplantae; phylum Streptophyta; class Magnoliopsida; order Asparagales; family Iridaceae; genus Iris; species Iris pallida. The sequence continues at coordinate 197,996 of JANAVB010011138.1, read as the reverse complement.
GGGGACGTTTTTACGCCCGATCCTTCCTGACTATTTTGGAACGTGGTTTATCCACGTGGCTTTCATACCACATTTATTGAAGAACGTGTATACGTGCTCCCTATTTTGTTGGAATAATGGGATGCGTGTCAACATATTCAGTGGGTGACTTCCATCGTGGGTGACAGTTACCAGCGTACAAAACTCAATTTTGTTGCTTTTTACGCACAATGAGTTAAGTCTATAAATAGACTTATTTCTTTATAACAAGGGCATCAGGAATACAGAGACAGAGGAGAGAATATAGAGATCAGAGCCCAGAAACTTTGATTTTCCAGAGCATTCATCTTCAACCTTTCTTCCAGAACAGAGTGAAGCAAAGCAGGAAAGCATTCGACCTCGCCATCAGTGCCCAAGTGCGTCGATACCTTTCTGGTGACTTAGTTCTTCCAGTTGTTCATCTTCTAGCAGTGATCTTCATCATCATCGTATGGTCCAAGGAACAAAGTGATCGCCTTCAGATCAGATTTCCATAGCAATACTTTCCAGAACAATTTGTACTTCTTGTACTTTTTCTCGTTTTATTTTCAAAAGCCGATTTTCAGGCATTTTTGTTAAATGAAACAGATAGCTGTTGGGGAAGCTCTTTTTCCTTCATCTGTGACAGAGACTCAAACTACTACTATACCAATAATGCCACTCACAGGTGCCTATCTAGAAGGTATAGCCAAGATTTGTGTGCAGAGTTTTTACTATCTTTTAGCCAATGGGATCCTAGGAATTATAGAGAGGGATATTCCTTTTCCTCGTGTCAAGACGCCAGTTATCTGTATGATTCAAGCACTAGAATCCTTCTCTGGTCATGAGACCATAGATGGAGATTTGAAGATATTACTTGACACACTTGAAAAAATGTGATAAATCTTGGTTTAGCCCACCATCGTGATCTCTTAGTGATTGAATCAGATGAACTCAACAAACTGAATGATACTATTCATAGGGAAGAAGTTGTCTTGGTGAATCAGGAGAGGGCTCGTAAGAATCAAATTGTTAAAGCCCGTAAAGAGTATCAATTTCTCTCTACCTTCCATCAACTGTGCTTTTCAGCAAGATTACTGTATCAAATGCATGACAGAAATCACTTAAGAAATCAAAGCCCTTCAAGATGCTTATGCTTTAGACGAGTCTACTCTGGCGGAGAAAACTCATAAGCAGAAAATCTTTACTACATAATCTAATGATGCTAGAAATGTTGTTGAAAGGCTTGATCATGAAATTGTTACTCTAGAAGGGAAGCATGCTGAGCTAACACCTTTTCGAGATGATGCTTCAAAGCAAGACGAAGTTAAACATCGGGCTGCTATCTGGATGCAATCTGAGATAGACACCTTGAAGAAGAAGATTACAGAGCTATGTAAAATGTTTGACCATCTTTAAAGCTTTGTAACTTTTCTTTTATCCTTTTTGTTGGTTGATAATGGATGTATCCTGTATCTTCATTTAATTTTGAAACTAAAGAACACTTTCCATTTTGTTGGAGATATTTAAAGTTTGATATTTCTCTAGAGGTAATATGGACGTAGGAAAATATCATGATTGTGTAGACCTATTATCTGTAACATACTCAATCTGAGTATAGATAATTGATTATAAAACTGATCACTATCAGAGGTAATATGGACATGATAGATGTTTTATATGGATCTATTATGCTTGGCATACCGGATTAGGTATTGATAATAAAGTGCAATGCTTTGTCAGAGGTATTACGAACATGACAATTGCATTTTAATGGACCTATTACTTATGGCGCACTCGACTACATACAAGTAATGATATGATCAAGAAGTATATCAGAGGTAATATGGACGTGATAGGTATTTCCTGAATAAATTTACTCAGAGGTAATATGGACTTGGTAAATTCATAGAATTCTATAGAGAGAAAGTCGATGCTATGGAATATTTTCGAGGTAATATGGACATGAATGTTCTTTCAGAGTAAATTTGCTCAGAGGTAATATGGACTTGGCAAATTTATGGATCTCTATAGAGGGTAGATGTCGTAGAATAATTCAGAGGTAATATGGACATATATATTCTTTCGACAAATAGATTATTTGCATTCCAGCTGGGGAATTAAAATAAGATATCTATAAATCAGCTTGACTTTAACGACGGCTTATAAATTGGAGAGATTACGTAGAACATTCTTACAAGAAAGTTTCGTAAGAATTAAAGGATTTCCATTAGAGAATTTGTGAGGACCCATTATTTATAACTTATCCAGAACTTCTGAGATAAATAAGGGTTCGAAGTAGGATATTCTTTACTCTAGAAAAAATATAAAACATTGTACAAGACTTTGCTGGGGAATACACAATTATGTCTACTGCAACTTAGACATAATATTTCTTCAAAAGTTTTCCATTAATAGTGTCACGACCCGCACACACGTGAGGGTACGAGTACGTAACAGCACCCCCTACGCCACAGTGTCGGCGGTAGAACGCTGTTCTAGGTCATGAACTATAACTAGCATAATATGAATACTCTCCAAAAGGAGGCCAACACAGAGGTACAACTCAATCACAATCTAAGGTAGAATGTAGCACGATAGAATAGATAAAGAAATTCTCAATTGAGGTACAGCAGAATGAAATAACATAAGTTAACAACTACCAGTCTTAGCATCTCTAAATATACAACTCTGAAATCAAGACAACAACTAACATGAAAAAGGAAAACCATCTAGACTATCTAACTATGCAATGGGTATCATCCTCAGCAGCTGTCTGAACCTCCCCAGGGGTCCAGGTCGCTAGTGTCATCTAGGCAAGCTCCAACGTAAGGGGTACAGGGTTCCTCATCATCCTCTGTAAAATTTTCAATAGATCCAGTCAGGACGGGAGCGAGCACAATACATCTCACGCAGATCATAACAGGTTAGAGAATATAAACATGCAAGAGAGTACGATACATAAAACTGAAAGAAAGTACATAATGTAAACAGAAAGAGAACTGTAATAGAATATCTACTATAAGTAGAGAGCTACCAGTGACTAGTGATTTAGAGTACAAAGTCGACATATGAACGGCGTGATTTGTACATGACTATACTAAAGAGGCGTATACTACAAGAAAACATGGTTTCTGTGACATGTAAAGTTGTCACAGAAATTATGAAAGTCGTCACAACACATCTTCGTGACGAGTACAGTGACGACTTATTTTCGTAGCCTATACCTCCGTAGCTAAAAGTATAGGTGACGACCAAAAGTCGTTGTCACAGAAAGTTCTCTACTGTGACAAGAATATATTGTCAGTGATAGTAAACTTTTCGTGACAACAAAATTCGTCACTAAAAATACTATAAGTGGCGCACGATATTGTCACAAAATAGCTTTTTATTGTAACTAAAAATAAATTAATATTTTTTTGACAAAAATAAAAATTATTTTCGTGACGACATTTGCTATCACAAAACAACTTTAGTAACACTTTTATTGTTGTCACAATAAACGTATAAGTTTAGTGACAAGTACATGTCATCATTGTAAACACATGCAGTAACACATTTATTATTGTCACCATAGTGTGCACTTTATATGTTTGATGGAAAATCGATTGTCACGAGTATTTTTTTGACATTGTCATTATACATTAAAAACACAAGAACACAATGTAATATCACACAATTCTTGTAGAAGAGGGTATGCATGATTGTGCTCATCTTCCAAGAACACCCCCATCGACTTTCCAATGTAAACCAAAACTAACCTTCACAAATTCTAAAAAGCCTTTATATAGGCGACTAACTCTAAAGTAATTATAGACGACAACAACATGAAAAGTAATTATAACAATTCTCAAAAAGTAATTATATTGCTCCACAAAATTCAGTACATATAACATGAAGAAGTAATATTGATACTTATAAAATAAAGAGTATCCAAAGTAGCCGGTACATAAAACCTAGAGTAATCTATAAATATAAATTGATGATCAATTGCATATGCAGCTCCTGTCTTGGTGATCATCAATCTTTAATGACCTATATAAGTTAATAAAGAGATTGTTTAGAATATTACATAAGCATATATGTATAAGAAAAAAATTGTCAAGAATTTATACTAGAAGCAATGAGAATAAAGTACCGCAATGTCTATGAAATAGCTTAAAAGAACCAACAAGTGCTAAGAACTATTTTATGAATTATATCTACTAAACTTCATTAAGTTATGAAATTGCACCTGTAATTTAAGATGCACACTGTGCAAGGTTGTTCTCCTCGAATGCTCTCTTTTCAATAAAGAAAATACACAAAATAGCAATATGATCTTGCAGTGCATGCCAGATAAGTTTTAGCATCATCACATGCCTACCTGGATTAAGACCTCACCATCGGTAGCAGGTCCACTTAAAAATCTACAATTTTGTCCCAGAACTTCATTCCTAGAGTAACCTGTGAAAGAAAATTGAGTATTTTGTTCAATAACAGTCCAGACATTTAGGAAGAAAAAAGAAGGAAAAGACAAATTTGGTAATTAAATCTCGATTAAATTGAGTATTTTGTTCAAACTCTATTTAATGTAAATACAACATTATATGGACGATTTTGGATTTCTTTACACAACATCAGCAGTTCAGTTCTTGCCTTTCTACCAAATTTCTTTACACAACATCAACATTATATGGACGATTGCCAATGTGATGCTCCAGATGACTTTAATTTTACTCCGCACTGCTTGATTGGATTCATCCAACGGTCAAAGTACTCAATGCCTTAGGAATGCATGTAAGATTTTACTCCGCACGTACCGTAATTCTCTTTCACTACAGTTTAGAATCCTTGCGGGGAATCACACAAAATTACTGTTCCATTTGCCAAATTTTCTTCTTCTTTGTTGAAAGCACCAGGTTTTGTAACAAATTATCACAAACATATAGTATGGAAATGTACAAAACAATATACCAACCTACTGGTTTGGTGTTATATTCTAAAAGGAAAAAAAATACTTAGAATGGTGCTATTTCAAAAGCAGTAAAAACTTAACAGGGGATTTGTATTGTGATTTTTCTAATCTGGAAAAGTTCTAAGTGTGAATCTTCCATAAACTCAAACCAGTTGCCAATTGCCAAGCTTGAGTACTTTTATATTTATAGAAGTGTTTGGACTAAGGGTGTAAACAAGGAGGAATTGCCTTATTCAAATCTTATTTTGTAGCCTTAATTTAACCAATATGGATCCTTTGGCTTAAAGAGTCACTGGCTGCCTTTGTGGATAAGCAAGTTTCACAAGACGTAGAGAATGTTGGTTTACCTTCAGGAAGAAAAAGGCTTCGGCAGTGCAAGAATGAAAGAAACTTCTAATGGGGTTATATTGGTTTATGAAGAAAAAAGACCTTCTGAAGTACAAAGATGACCTCTAATTCTGAAGTATATTGGTTTACGCACTGAGAACGCAGAAAGATTTACAAAAAAAAAATAGTTTTACACCAATAACATCCATGTGAAAGTAATAATATGGGTGGATGGGGGTTGTGTATTCCTTTTGGTGTATGAAAGAAACCAACATTTACATAATAATGAAGATAAAAAAAAGGGAAGCAGATGAACAACTTGAGCACATTGTGTATATAAAGATGGATAATTTAGGTAGTAGACCCAAACAGCAAGGTGTCCAAATAATGCAATTTTAAGACTTACAATGAGAAAATATAAACCTCCAGACTAGGGTAATACTTTGGCTAAAACATCATATTTAAGTGAACAATAGTTGACAAGGATACAAAGGAGAGGAACTATGTGATGAAATTTAACATGCCATTTTCTGCAAAACAGCACAAGTACGAAGGCCAACAGCTAATACCTTGATTTGCTGAGACTTAACTGCAGTCAGGGTATCAATCGGCTGTAGGCCACTTTTTTTCTGCCAATGCCATTGGAATGGCATCTAATGCGTCGGCAAAGGACCTGATAGCATACTGCAAAAAAGCAAAACTAAGAAAGTTAGGACTAAGCTTTTAAGTTACAATGTGCCACATGGGAGATGATAGGAGCAACAGCTGTCACCTGCTCAACCCCAGGATATCTTTCAGCAGCAGCTTCTACAGCAATAGAGCAGGAGATCTCAGCCGAACCACCACCGTATACAATGGAATTGTTGCGGATCAGATTTCTTGCCACACATAGAGCGTCATGGATGTTGAGCTTAGTTTCCTCTATCATCATTTTGTTACCTAAAATATGAAGGTGATTCAGTGAACACTCAGCAGACCAACCTACGTAACACGTCTTATTTGGAAAGCATATACACTGTTTGAAACTTGCAGAATCTCCTACGTCAATGAGTATCTGATTTATTGAAATAGTGGAAAGAAATAGATTAAATATATGATTTGTATGAAACAGGTCAAACATATGATTTGTGAACTTACAGACACACACACACACACACACACACACACACACACACACACACACACACACACACACATATGGAACAGGCAATTATCCATGATCACTCCCACCGGGATTCAAATACCGCCCTCTCGGGTCACATGCCTCCACACTAGCCACTTGAGTTAGAGGTCATTGGCTATATATATTATATATATATATATATAATAATATATATATTATATATATATATATATATATATAGACCATTGCCTAAAATTAACAGAATTAACTCAGCATTACAAATGGTCCATCTTGACCAGGAGTAGGTTATGTACTTGTTAAGTCATCCATTTAGCAAGATCATCCTCTCATTATCCTCTTAAGTATTGGCTAGGAAGTTCATAACCATAATATAATATTAGCATTTGTTTTCTTAGAAGATATTTTGCCAATTTAACTACTTCTAATATCCAATGGCGCTCTGCTGGAGTTAAGAGAGAAAGTTAACTATGAGTGCTCAACAGAAAAGATGAGAAAACCGTGTGCCTTTCGAAAGGTTAATATCAAATTCAGCATCGTGCATTACTAAGTGTATAAACTATTTGTATGATGCCTCTCGTATACTGTAGTTGCCCTGTTTAGAAGTTGCAGCAATTAGAAGAGAATGCATCCAGTTCACTTGCTTGGTGGATTAGGTTAGGAAATATAAACTTCCTAACAGATTGGAACACTGATGGGGAGCGTGGACATATAAGATGACTCAGTTAATGCATTTTATCATGACGATCTTCATTTGCTTCCTTGCAGAATGGTAATATATCTGCAGTTTAATGGACATAGCAATTTCTTTGAAGGACGTAAGGCTTTCAAGTAGTCAGTAGTAAAGATTGAGAAATTGATGACTGATGCCAAATGAAAAGGAAGATTACAAGAACTATCACATTTGTGAATTGAAAACTCAACATAATAATCTCTATTATAAAATTCAAAGACGAAGAATAAATATTTTGTGTGTCTACTAGGCACGTGGCGACCACTATATATTCTTTGGTAAAGTGCATCTAATGCTCCTTCACTATCAAAGGCAGAGCATCCAATTTCGGCCACTATGAAACAGAAAAAATACACCCCTGACCTACTTGGCAAGAAGTTTCATATAAAATTATGATCAAATTATTGATCTTGGGTTCAGGTCATAATTGTGCAATATCAACAGATATCTTGAAATTGAAGAAATTCTAATAAAAGTTGAGGACTGGACCAGCCTGTTAAATGAACAAGTCAGCTAAGTCAACCAATTATGACATTGCATAAAACATATCAAACACAAACCCACTATATTTATTAGGTCCAGATAGCCCAGGTTGGAAGCATGTTCTGACCCACCTTTAAACCTTTCTTGTGACTGATTTTCAGTAATACAAACTTCTTAAAATCGCTTATTTACCATTTAGGATGGTCAATGGTGAACTGTGACCAATTGGAAATTGGAGTATGGTAATAGCACATTTTGCATAAAAATGAAAGGCTTCAGTTCAGCTACAAATGAAGGCAAACAAAGCCACATGCCTAAACCAAAAGGGCAAGGGAGAACAAGGAGAGAAATATACAATTATGATATAACTGTGTGAATTTATGCTCTACTAACATATCTTGCCGCAAAGGCACACTATCGTGAGAAAACATACAAAGTCCTGATCAGAGGTCTTTTTCTATCAGGACAAACGAACACAAGAAAGCCAAGACAATCAAATGAAGAATCTAAGTTGCTCGAGTCTCTTGTAATATTTTATTAGTGTGTGTGTGTCATCCCACGTAAAACTATATAACTCAAGCGTTAATGGCAATATCGAAAGCTATCATATGTTAAAAAGCCTTAGCCTAAACCATTTTCCCCAAATCTCTACTAGGGTAGTACACTAGCAGTATATTGTCATTATATCGTCATTCCTATTTTGATTCAGAAAAAGTCCAGCAATATACTAGCAGTACACCACCAATGCTGCCAATATACTTTTATAAACTCTTTTCCTCAAAATATTTTCCAGATGTCCAAAACTTTGTTCATCAGTATATTGGTTGTGTATGAGCAGTACACTGCCAGTATATTTTTGGTATATTGTTATCACTCCTTTGTTCACAAAATTTTTAAGAGGCCAATATTTTCGTTCATCAGAATATTAGCAGTATATTGCCAATATATAGTTCTGCTTTTTCTCCCTCTGCATTAAATGTTGTAATAGCTATAATAGTCTTTACTTAGACTGGCTGTATATTGAAGCTACAATAACAGCTCTATTATGAGCATCCATCTATGTTGCTAATAAAAGTCATTGATATCTCTTATTAATACTTCTTGAGTCTTAAAATTTCACCTTTATACACCAAACCTATCTACACATATAAAGCTTTCAATTGTCATTACTCTTTTGTGCTAGAATTGTTTCGAGTTGTAAATTGAGAACTTCACTTGTTAGAAGATCACCATCTCTACTATAAGACTATAAGAGGTTGAAGTAGACAAGCTCTTTGTATCAAAGCTCATGTGTTTGAGGTTAGCGAGTTCTTCAAATAGAAGTTCGTAGTTGTAAATATTATTTAAAATAGTGGATTTAAGTCGGAGAGAGTTCCAGGACTGGAGTGTCTCGTGAAGGATACCAGGATCCATCGAGCGTTTAATTTTCTTAGCATTTTACTTTAGATTGTTTATTTTCCTTGATCTAAGTAGTTTTAAATCCTATTCATCCCCCTTCTAGGGTTGCCTACATGAAAAAGTATAGAACGTTAGAAACACATAATTCTATCCGATCTGCAAAAATGTCAATTTACAGAAGGAATTTAGACAGTTTAATTCAAAACGTGAACTCTATTAATTAAAATGGATATTTTCTTAGTATGGAACTTAGGGTTTTCAAATCACTACCACAGACTTAATCGAAGAGCACCAAAAGAAACTACTTTTCCCGGAGAAACCTGTCTCAAGCAAACCAAAATATTATGAAAAAGTACAGAAACATAATTCTATCAAATTGCAAACATATGTTCATTTCCACAAGGAATTTAGACAGTCAACTTCAAAATATGAAATTTATCACTTCAAAAGGGTTTTTGTTCAGAGGGAAGTTATGGTTTTGAAATCACTATCAAAACCCTTAAATCAAACAGCATCCAAAAAAAAAACTATTTCTCCAATGAAACCCATCTCGAGCAAACGCTGCAAACCCTAACAAACAACAAGAGGACCAAAATCGAGGGTCTTACTATATGGATATCCCGAAACCCGGAGAGCGCTAGGGTTTTGAGGAGCTCGCAGCCAATCCCTCCGGCCCCCACGATTAGCACCCTCGCGGCCTGAAATCTCAACAAAAATAGCAAAAAAATCCCAGCAAATAGTAGCTACTAGAGACAAGAACGGAGACGAGAGCACCTTGATCGCCTCCAATTTCGAGTCCGAAGCCATGAGAGCAGCACCCTCAGTGCAAAAAATTAAGTTTTGTGGATGGGGATTTGGGAAGAGCAGAAGCCGCGAAAAAAAGAGAGCAGAGGAACAGGGGGAATGGATTTGGGCCCTCTCGACTTCTGTTGCGGGTCCTTTCCAGGTTTGGAATATTTTTCGTGTACTTTTTTTATGAAAAATTTTGAGTCGCACCCCACTTGATTTATCCAAATTGAAGGTGCACCCCAATGCTTTACCATAATGTATATTTTTAGGATTTTTAGGATTTATTTTATATTTTTAATTAACAGTAAGGACTTGGTCAATATTTTAAGAAAATATTTTGTACCGTGGACGGCTTTTAAGTCGGGGTGCACAAAATCAGTTAGGATTGTGATATTTGATGTGAAAATTTTTGGTATAGTCAAATCTTGTTACAATTTAAATGGTAATGTCAAAATAGTATCAAAATAGGATATATTTTTTATTTAACTTTTTTAAATTTATTTAAAGTTTTTGTTACAAGAAATAAATTTCTTCTTTGTGACTAATACTTTTGTGTGACGTACAATTATTTGGTAACTAAAAGAAACTTTTAAGTGACAAGAATAAAATTTTAATCTTGTGGCTAATACTTTTATGTGACAATAATATTTTCTTGTAACTACAACAAAAATTTTTAGTGACAACTATTTCCCTTAACACACATAACTTGTCTCTAAAATCATAATTTAATTTCAGTGACCACATTAAGTGACGACCAATAAAAACATGGTCACTAAATGTTTTAATTGTGTGACGGGCAATAACAGTTGTCACAGAAACAAATTATGAGTGAGAACAAAAATTATTTGTCACAGAAATATCCCTTTCAGTGACAAGTTTTACACTTGTCACAGATTACTTGTTACGGAAACCCGAATTTCTTGTAGTTGTACGTACATGGCTATAATACCTTGGAATTGTTCACATGACTATTTATACTCCCCCATACCCCAATCAATACACAAGGATCCAGACAAGTTATGTTACGTATATGGTTTTTCATGAAGCCCATAAATGGGTGCACATGAAGTATAGGTTATACATGAGATACATGGAAAACATGACCGAATATGAGAGCACATGAGAGTACACGAGCATGCATGAACGAGCATGAAGCATGTCACGACCCGCACCCGTTTTTTTTTTTAAACGGATACGAGACGTGTCCAAGCCAGCCTACGCCGCAGTGTCGGCGGTAGTACGCTGTCATGGCCATGAAGATCATAATCACAAAGATGCTCATTCACATAATTAATTTAATTTACAATGATCACAAGTTTTACATTTGCAGGAAAAATATAAACTTGTACAAATATTGGTTGACTATAACTTGACTATCTAACTAGTCTTAGGCTTCTGGCTGCAAGTATTCCCGTCACTCCCCAAGCTAAGTGAATCCACAGCTAACCTGAAGATGTTGGTTTCCAGTCAGGAATGGAACGAGCACAATTCACTGAATGCAATTTCAAATAAAGAAGATGACTATAAACAAAGGTTAGACATCAATTATGAGTTTTGAAAATAAACAGGAAATACATAAAACTAATAGTAAATAAATAGACACAACAGACCTTCCCCAACTGCTGGAAGTACCTTTGATATGTGATCGGTCTCGGGACAATTATGCGACACTGTCTACTGTCTAAAGTTACACTGTCTACACTGTCTAAGTTACACTGTCTAAAGTTACACTGTCTAAAGTTACACTGTCTAAAGTTACACTGTCTACAACAAATATTGAAATAAAGATACATTGTCTACAATCAATAATCATGATCTACACAGTTTAAATGCAATAACAAATCACTGTCTACACTGTCTACTTTGCAATAAATAAATCACTGTCTACACTGTCTACTTGCAATAATAATTACTGCCTACACTGTCTACACTGTCTAAGGTCAGATCACACATCGTTGGTACTTCCCATTCCTGACTCAACAATTTTAATAGAAAATAATCACACAACCAATGACACAACCAGTGAAATATAGTAAAAATCAATATCGAAATGCAGACAATAAACTGTACTCGCCTGTGGTCCTTTGCTGGTAAAACCGACAATCTGAACTACTCAATGTGCCACTATAGTCAAAACCCGTACAACAGTCCCCGAAAGCTGAAATAAACAATATCAATGATCTCAGAATAGTCCAATTAGCTAAGATTGCCTATCCTTACGTCCAATTCTGGACACAGGGGCAAAACGGTAATTTCGAGCAAAACGATGTCCGCCGTTGGACCCGCTTTGCACCGAAAAGCGTGCCAGGTCAATGGTCTCTAAAGTCGTCAAACTATATGTCTACGGATCCAGTTTTCCGATACGAACCCAACCGTATGTCCAAAGTTGGATTCCGGCGGGCCGTGCACAAAATCGCCCGTTGAGTGGGACCGTGGGGCCCGCAAAACGACGATTTTATCAACGATCTCAGAATCGGACCAAACTTGGCATACAAGACCAGAAAAACATACGGTTCTGTTGGTGCAAGTTTCGTCTCGATCCGATGAGCGTGCACAAAGTAATTGAAGAATTTACAACATGCACGATACGATAAATTTCGACGGATACGCATCAAATTCGTCGCGCACACGCGACCAATTTGAATTCCGCCAAAGCCCACACGACCACAAAGCTGTTACGCAGCTTACGATGTCTTCGGTGCATGACCACGTCGCCCGGAATGGCGGGACGGACGTCGTGTGGATGAATTTTCAAGTTTTGAAAACAGATTTTTCTCTAACTTTGGAAGCTGATTTCTTTGCACACAGTAGATAAAATTCGAAACTATAAATTAGGTATAAATCCCTATATGTTGTCTAAAAGTTTGTAAATAGAATTTCTAAAACGACACTAGATCGACGTATCGATCTCAAATATGGGTAGTTGGACTGAATTGTCCTGTTTTCTGGATAGGTTTTTGCCAATCTTCGGACTCATTTTACGAGGCGTATAACGCAAAATAAATCAAAGTATTCGAAGGATGTCGGAGTTGGTTATATCGGGATCGTACCAGCATTTTCAGGACGGGAAACGATCGCACGATGGTTGAGCTATCGTGCCGCGAAGTCGGGGTCGTGCAGCCTACCCGCTGCTGTCGTTCCGCTGCATCCGAGCGCTCCCGATGTGTCCAGCCGGCCTTGGACGGCCGGCGACGGCCTGTGCGGTGGCCACGGGCGGCGCGCGCGCGTGGAGAAGGAGGCGCATGGGGTCGGTGTTCGTAGGGATTAGGGTTTACTCCCTCGTGATCGCGTAGTATATATACGCCTAGTTCAGAAGCTCGAGCGGGTGCTCGGCTGGGTTTGGGCTCCTTGAGAGCTCGGGTTAAGGGGGGAAAAAGGCTTGGGGTTTTTCGGGCTGGGCCCACTGTTGCTACTGCTATGTCTCTTTTGGTATATCGTGTGAACAGAAGAGTTGTAGAGTTATATATTATGTGTGTTTCTTTTGTTATAACCCTCATATGATTTTACAGTTGCTCAAGGAATTAGGGAGGGGTGCGCGTGGGCTTGTGGGGTCTTCGTAGCCCATGTGAGCTGGGATCAGCTCTCAGCTGACCGCTCTGGGCTTCGACTGTTACTGCTTCTCTCTTCCTTTGTTTAATTCTTTTTTTCTATTACTAATGATATTTATTATCACTAATGCAAATATATATTTATTTATATATACCATTATATATATATATACACGTATTTATTTATATATCATTATTATACTTCTATAAAATGTATATCACTATACATAATATTTCTATTATATATACCAATATATATCACTAAATATATTTCTGTTACATATATCACTATATATTTATAATTATTCCAGTATATATTTATATGTCTATATATAATAATATTTAATAGACAAAACTTAATATAACCAATAATAAGTAAATAATTATTTATAATAATCTAAAACTATTAAAATAAAAATATTTAAAATTTTCGGGAAGGGGAGCTACAAATCTACCCACCTTAAAAATAATTTCGTCCTCGAAATTTAGGGTCAACTTCCATTTCTTTATTCTCCCCCTATCTGATCACCCTATGCTAAATCCATAAATCGATCTATCGAATATACACTTGCAACTCGTCAATAGTTGATCACAAAATTTACTAATGTTACATTTCTAATCCTCCAATGCCAGAGTTCTTCAGTCTGTAATTGTAACAACCCCCTCCGATCCTTTAGGTTAAGTTCTCAAGGTTTAACACCAAGAGTGAAGGCCTCAAGTTTGGTTATTTGCATTATTCACGACAACTTCCATAAACTTGTATTGCTAGTCGTCCTAGAAGCTTGCTGAACTCATATAAACCCTATGAAATTTCAACCCTTACCACCATTTACTATAATCCTAATCGTTATCCTGGAACTTTTTATCACTCGTACTTATGCAGTTCCATCGTAACAATCCTCTGAGATTGAAAATCTTCTCATCGAAATTCTATTTCAACAATAATCTTTCTACTACCATTTTGGTCTCTAGCAATATAATCATCAAATCCCAGTCTGCTAACTTCTATCAATACTTTCAACAAGAATTTGATCACCAAGAACCAGATAGGTGATTCGGAACATATAACCACCTTAACTTACGCTACTTCATCAAAACTTCAAATTCTCAATAGATTCTATCCTCTAAAGAATATATATTTTTTCTCAAATATAATAAACTTCATCAATGTTCTTCACAATTAATTAACCACCAAGAGTAAGTCGCGGGAATCTCTACCCACCTTTGGTCACACTACTTCCTCAAATCTCTTGTCGCTAAAACTTTATAATCTTCCAGCTACTTGCTAAAATTGCTACAAATGGACATCTACTACTTTTGGCCCCTATAATCCTCTCATATCTATCAAATAACCCAAAATCGAACAATCAACAATTTATACAAGTAGTTAAGAAATATTGGCAAATTCTAATAAGCACGACTATTCGTCGCTTCGAAGTAGGAAGGACAGTAAGGCAGAATAATCGGGAGCAACTGTGAAGTTTCAAGAGCAGTGGAGAGTATCCAGTGTTACAGATAGGAAGAAAAGTTTATGGACTACTGCCTTATTTGCTAGGTCGGGCTACTCTAGTCTAGTCATTTGCCAAATCGAAGAATCCTTCGTTTCTTAGAGGGCTTGCAATCCGTGCAATACGAAAATTTCGTTCTCGAAATTCTAAATAAGGTTCTATAATAGAACGAAATTTAGGGAGTCAAGATCGTGATCTTTCCCGGGTTATTTAAACACACGAGCAAGGGATGAAACGCAATACAAATTCGTATCATGACTCCCGGGTAGATGGAATATTGGTTACGAATGACTTCACGATCTAAGAGGGGAGACCACATAATATATATAGGGACCTATTTCAAATAGTTCGATTTATAGTCAATTATGGTGGTGTGCATGGATGTGTTTTACTAGGTCTTAATGGATTCCCTAATTGGACACCAATCTTTAGTTGGATGAACCCTGGATTTCAATCTATACGGACCGAACAAGGTCCCAACGATAAACTATTTTTTACTAGGTTATGGTATCCTAGAATAGGTTTCTATCCAAGGGTTGAGCTAGTTGCCCGTCAAGTTGGTTAGCTTGGTCCCTAAAGCCCAAAAATGCATCTTCCGTGGCTTTCGTGTTTAAATAGCCCGAAAAGACACAATTGAGTGACACACTAGTGACATGTGCGTAGTGGCTTCAAGTGAATCACAACCATATATTGGGTCGAAAGATTTGAGTCGAGGTTGAGCCTCTAATGGAAGTCGGGAAACCTTCCGCTATTATGGTAAGGGTTATAGCTAGTCCTTTTTACCTGAAAGTCGTACCATAAACATAGAGTACAAGGGGTTGAGCTTGAGTGGGACATGATATACCTAGATGAAGGTGGACTCGTCTAGAACTTGCATATGAAATTTGTTGGAAGGTAACAGCTGGTCTTGTGCTCCGAATATTAATGGCACGGCCGGGACACAAAATGATCTAAATGAAAAGTGGGAGTCCAAGGGCACTAATCATCACCCCAGTGGAAAATTATTCTAGTTAATCGATAATCTTCATATACTCCCAAAAATTTAGGAGGCTTACAGTCTACCCACCTTAGAAACTAGGATATGGTTTTAGGAATGATGTGGTCACAAAATTCCAAGTCCAGATATTGTACCTCGGCTCTTGTTAATAAAGGATGAGGTACGGCGTAACGGAATACGGTAGATCTAGGTCAAGTCAAGGATCGTTCTTCAATAACTGGAAAACGAGTGTGTACGACGAACCTGGTCGATAAAATTGAATGACCTACTCGTCCCTAGTATACGAGAGTTATCACGGGGTAACCAACTCTAAGGCACATCATAAGGAAAGGATTCTAACAACTAAGTCGTGAATTTCTATTTGTGTCAACCTGCCAGACTATCGTCACAAGAGTTCTAGTTGAAGCAAGCTTCAAAAATGATTAGAGACTCACAACATTCGGTCTCTGGAGATTAGGTAGTCTCCAAGGTTGGCATTTTGACTAAGGATTAAACTCTACTCATTCTCCAATTCGGATGGCTAGAAGGACCCAATAACAGTTTGGGGTCAAGAGGAGAACGCGTAACTCAATCACATGGCTAGCCGATGATAACTATACTTGTGTATACAACTACCATAGCCATGGAGATACGCGGTATCTCTCTACCAATTACGAGCTTCTGTCTTTCCAAATCAGTGAAAGACAAAAACAATAAAGAGTTCAAGAAAGATGTCACTGAATACAATCACGTGATTCAAAGGCGAACGTATAATTCAAGAGGAATTGTCAAGCATTCGCGGATGAGACCCTAGAGACATCTATATCTCAATCCACGTAGGGTAATTAAATAAAGTGCGAACCAAATGCATCATGGTTGATCAGACCATAATACACTGATTCTGATTAGGCAATAAGTTAGCAGGCGTCCCCACTAAACATATGCCTCGAATCAAGCTCGATAAAAGAGTAAGCTTGCAAAACTAGGCTGTAATAGCAGCGTTGGTCAAGATACAAGTACGCAAGATTTTTGAAAAGAGGCACAAGTAGTTCGAGTTTAGAGAGAATCAAAACTTACCGGTGTCCTTGCTTATACAATCATTCTAAAATCTTTCTGTCCATAAGGTCTTGGTCAACTAATGGGTTATAAAACTCTGGATTCTATATTCTCGGTAACTCATTAGTGTCGGTCAATTACCTCGTCAATAGATCACAAGGACCACATAATGCTAGGTTGGGAGACATGCTACACAACTTACAGAACTTCCACTAATATTGGCTTTGGATCTTATGGGACATACCTGGCATTGTCCTATCCTCCATAGTATCTTAAACTGTAATCACGTTTGAAGTCATTTCACCGAGAGTTACGCCTCGCCTGTACACTCGTACGATGCTAAACACTTGGTTCCGTGCCTCAGAGGTGATATCCTCTCAGATACTCTACCTGTCACAAGGGTAACTACGATCAAAGAGTACCACTAGCCATAGTTTTAGCGACATTCTACGACCTATATTTTCTTAACTAATTCCAACTCTAGGGATCGTGCCTTGCCAGTGCGCTGCTGGCTGCAGTGGATCCATAATCTCCGTAATTCAAATAAATGGCGACAGTGCGCTGCTGTCCTGTCTTTATGGGTTAACTAACATTCATTTAACTATATCCTCAAAATTCATGTGATTCTAGAGATTCAAACATGTTGACTATGAGATAAAGCGTAAGTACTATAAATCATAACCCTTAAAATAAAAGGTAACCGGGAGAAAAATAACTGAAGACAGAATACAAACATTCTAATATCTAATTCATATGTATTCAAACCATGGGGGAAAACTTTGGATCAGTCTACCTCGAGATTCGTATTTGAATAACCGAATCAGGAAGTATAAACTATTCCCTTACGGCAAAATAGGATTTTAAAATGGCAATTCAGACTAAGATATGGTGACAATATCTAAAGAGGCAAAAGAATGAATTGAATAATCTATCAAGGTTAGATCATTAATTCTATGAAGCCCCGCCTTACCAAGGGAATAATCTATCCACATTGGACCATATAATCAAGAGGTAATAGTGTACCTATGGGGAGCTGATAAACTATCAAAATTAATAACTCCTCATCTAAATTGCATAGCCTATACTACCCATCGGTAAATTTGTATAAGGGACTCCTAGTTCTAGTCATTCTCTTAAATTAAATTAATTCTTAATCGTGAATGAGCATTTACTAGTCGCAGGCTCGCAATAGTACAACTAACTTAAGTACTATCACGAGTTCGCATGATTTGCGAAGACGACCTGCATGGGCCACCACAAAAACTTGTCACGACCCGCACCCATTTTTTTTTTAAACGGATACGAGACGTGTCCAAGCCAGCCTACGCCGCAGTGTCGGCGTGGTAGTACGCTGTCACGGCCATGAAGATCATAATCACAAAGATGCTCATTCACATAATTAATTTAATTTACAATGATCACAAGTTTTACATTTGCAGGAAAAATATAAACTTGTACAAATATTGAATGACTATAACTTGACTATCTAACTAGTCTCTAGGCTTCTGGCTGCAAGTATTCCCGTCACTCCCCAAGCTAAGTGAATCCACAGCTAACCTGAAAATGTTGGTTTCCAGTCAGGAATGGAACGAGCACAATTCACTGAATGCAATTTCAAATAAAGAAGATGACTATAAAACAAAGGTTAGACATCAATTATGAGTTTTGAAAATAAACAGGAAATATGAAAACCAATAGTAAATAAAATAGACACAAAACACTCTCCCCGACTGTTAGAAGTACCTTTGATATGTGATCGGTCTCGGGACAATTATGCGACACTGTCTACACTGTCTAAAGTTACACTGTCTACACTGTCTAAGTTACACTGTCTATAGTTACACTGTCTAAAGTTACACTGTCTAAAGTTACACTGTCTACATCAAATATTGAAATAAAGAAACATTGTCTACAAATTAATAATCATGATCTACACAGTTTAAATGCAATAATAAATCACTGTCTACACTGTCTACTTTGCAATAAATAAATCACTGTCTACACTGTCTACACTGTCTATAAGAAATAATGAATCACTGTCTACACTGTCTACACTGTCTAAGGTCAGATCACACATCCTTGGTACTTCTCATTCCCGACTCAACAATTTATAATAGAAAATAATCACATAATCAATGGCCAATCAATGAAATATAGTGAAAATCAATATCGAAATGCAAACAATAAACTGTACTCGCCTGTGGTCCTGTGCTGGTGAAACCGATGATCCAAATCACTCAATATGCCACAATAGTCAAAACCCGTACAACAGTCCCCGGAAGCTGAAACAGACAATACCAATGACCTCAGAATAGTCCAATTAGCAATTGCCTGTCCTTAAGTCCAATTGGACACAGGGGCAAAACGGTAATTTCGGGCAAAAACGATGTCCGCCGTTGGACCGCTTTGCACCGAAAAGCGTGCCAGGGTCAACAGTCTCTAAAGTCGTCAAACTACATGTCTACGGATTCAGTTTTCCGATACGAACCCAACCGTATGTCCAAAGTTGGATTCCGGCGGGCCGTGCACAAAATCGCCCGTTGAGTGGGACCGTGGGGCCCGCAAAACGACGTCGATTTCAACTGGCTCAGAATCGGACCAAACTTGGCATGCAGGACCAGAAAAATGATACGGTTCTGTTGGCAAGTTTTGTCTCGATCCGACGAACGTGCACAAAGTAATTGGAGAATTTGCAACGTGCACGATACGGGGAATTTCGACGGATACGCATCAAATTCGTCGCGCACACGCGACCAATTTGAATTCCGTCAAAGCCCACACGACCACTAAGCCGTTACGCAGCTTTCGATGCTTACGGTGCATGACCACGTCGCCCGGAATGGCGGGACGGACGTCGTGTGGATGAATTTTCAAGTTTTGAAAACAGATTTTTCTCTAACTTTGGAAGCTGATTTCTTTGCACACAGTAGATAAAATTCGAAACTATAAATTAGGTTATAAATCCCTATATGTTGTCTAAAAAGTTGTTCAAATAGAATTTCTAAAACGACACTAGATCGATCGTGATCGATCTTCAAATATGGGTAGTTGGACTGAAATTGTCCTGTTTTCTGGATAGGTTTTTGCCAATCTTCGGACTCATTTTACGAGGCGTATAACGCAAAATAAATCAAAGTATTCGAAGGATGTCGGAGGTTGGTTATATCGGGATCGTACCAGCATTTTCAGGACGGGAAACGATCGCACGATGGTTGAGCTATCGTGCCGCGAAGTCGGGGTCGTGCAGCCTACCCGCTGCTGTCGTTCCGCTGCATCCGAGCGCTCCCGATGTGTCCAGCCGGCCTTGGACGGCCGGCGACGGCCTGTGCGGTGGCCACGGGCGGCGTGCGCGTGGAGAAGGAGGCGCATGGGGTCGGTGTTCGTAGGGATTAGGGTTTACTCCCTCGTGATCGCGTAGTATATATACGCCTAGTTCAGAAGCTCGAGCGGGTGCTCGGCTGGGTTTGGGCTCCTTGAGAGCTCGGGTTAAGGGGGAAAAAGGCTTGGGGTTTTTCGGGCTGGGCCCACTGTTGCTACTGCTATGTCTTTTGGTATATCGTGTGAACAGAAGAGTTGTAGAGTTTATATTATGTGTGTTTCTTTTGTTATAACCCTCATATGATTTTACAGTTGCTCAAGGAATTAGGGAGGGGTGCGCGTGGGCTTGTGGGGTCTTCGTAGCCCATGTGAGCTGGGATCAGCTCTCAGCTGACGCTCTGGGCTTCGACTGTTACTGCTTCTCTCTTCCTTTGTTTAATTCTTTTTTTCTATTACTAATGATATTTATTATCACTAATGCAAATATATATTTATTTATATATACCATTATATATATATATATATATATATATATACACGTATTTATTATATATATCATTATATATACTTCTATAAAATGTATATCACTATACATAATATTTCTATTATATATACCAATATATATCACTAAATATATTTCTGTTACATATATCACTATATATTATAATTATTCCAGTATATATTTATATGTCTATATATAATATATTTAATAGACAAAACTTAATATAACCAATAATAAGTAAATAATTATTTAAATAATCTAAAACTATTAAAATAAAAATATTTCAAAATTTTCGGGAAGGGGAGCTACACTCTGCAAGGCGGAAGATCTCCTTTATGTGCTCGATCCAGTCGTCCGCATAAAGGATACCCTCTGTACCCTTGAAGTCTCGCCAGCGTATCTTCTGGAATTCCTGAATGCCCGTGTCTTCGGCTGGTATGGCTGAACCTGCCCTCCCTGCGGCTGGGAAGTCACCTTCTCTACTGCTACCATGGCTAGCTGATGGGCATTGTCAATGCCCGGCCTCATGTCCTCTGCCTGGCGTCGCTGCTTCTCCATCATCTGCTGCATGAAAGCAAAACACTGTACCACATCAACTGTCCCCTGGGGCGGTAGTGGTAGCATCCCCTGAACTCCTGGGGTAGTCCTCGAAGCTGGTGGAGGAGTACCCCGAAAAGTTGTAGACGGGCCCACCTGAGATGGAACAAGAGGCACTGTGGTCCCTGGGGCCTGCTGAGTCGGACGAGAAGTAGCAGACCTCTCAGTGGTATCCCTAAGACCAGAGCGCTGCGATCGTGTCTCCACCATCCTGAAGACAGATCAAACAAAGAATCAATTACTGAGAAGGAAGCGATATAATCAAAGGAGGACATTTATTTCAATGAAGGCAATTATCAGCAAGAATGTGTAGATGGCATGAATTAGATCAGAATTCTTCCAAACTGTGATTGAGTACCTCTCCGCTAATGCCTATTTCTTAGTTCCTATCGCAGGCTCGTAGCAGTACAACTAAGTCGCCGTATTACCACGATATCGTAATAATGTGAATCTGACCTGCATGGACCACCACTAAAAATATGTCACGACCCGCACCCAGTGTAAGGGTATAAGTGCGTAACCACACCCAGCCTACGCCGCAGAATCGACGGTAGAAACGCTGTTCTAGGTCACTATCTAAACCAACTCACGCAATTGTATAATGTACTTGTCTTAAAACTCAACTCCGAACGGAGGGCAAGTACAAAAATAATATAACTCAATCACAGTCTAAAGACGATAGGATATCACAGAATTCTATAAATAAAAGAAAACAATAAAAACTACTAAAAGATAATAACTCAAAACAACTCAAAATAAGACAACTCACACATTATTACAACTCAAGTTCCAGTAAAGAAATCTAAAACAGTCTACTAAACTAGTCTTCCGATCACTCCTGAGAGTCGGGGCTAAAGGTAGCTAATCCCTCTCCATATCCATAGTAAGTAGGGCAAACATCCTCAGGGCTAACATCTGTAATATTTTAACAGGTCCAGTCAGGACAGGAACGAATACATCTCTTCAAGTAAATCCAAGTAAATGACGAAAACCATAAAACAATTATAGAAAATTTACTGATGAAGCGTAGGAATTTGAGACAGTTTAAGATGTAAAACTATAGTAAAAGAATAAGGAAAGTAAAAGTTGTGAAACAGAATATCATGTCAATGAAGACTGTAAATAAAAGCTAGCTGAACTAGAATAATGTGATATGAGTCCAGTGGTACAATATATTTAAGTGTGATTCCATTCAATGATCCAAGTAGGGTGATTCTTGTAATGGTTCTTGTGATGATTCTAGTAAAGATTTGAGACACTACTCACAGTGTATTTTAAAATACTGAGATCGACATGTAAACGGCTAGGGGTAATCCGGCACATCACACACTGGCCAAGTGTGGGACGACTATCGTTCTTGTTTGATTCACAGGGAGGTGGTTCGAGTATTTAGAAATGTTTACATGTCTACTCAAGTATTTCCCCGCCCGAAAAATATGAATGAATCCATAACACGACACGTAAATCGAGAATAAATCTAGCCAGAACATGAAGTTGCTTGCAGGTGATTCTTGTAATAGTTCTTGTAATAGTGGCTAGACAAGTAAGGTATGTGTGTCGTATACATGAATTCCAGAAAAATATCAACTCGTGTTTGTAATCGAGAATCAAATGGAATTGACTAAAACTAAAATATAGAATTCGAAAAGTAAATGAAAGAACTTTCAGAGAATGTACTCCCCTGGCAAATCGAACTACTGATGATGAGGTGTAGCTAAACCGGGGCAATATAAACCTATTTAAAGTATCCACATGTCACAACCAAGTCCATAATATCAAAGAAATAGCTACAATGCAAGACTACATGCTTCTAGGTCCATTTTGGTCAAAGTCAACCCTCGGTCAACTCTGGTCAAACTTGGTCAACGATGGTCAAACCTGGTCAAACCTGGGTCAACTAGTCCGTCTACTAATTCTTTGGTCATACACAAAATTCTAGGTCATTTGGAATTCGTTTGAGTTGAATTGGATCAAGTTTGACCCAAAGTTGACTTTTGTCAATTTGGTCAACTTGTCGGCCAATTCGACTAAACTAGGCTCAAAATGACAAACCAAATCTGTCCTAGGACTCCTATAGTTATATTCACAACTATAATCTATTCTAAGAGGGTTTCCAAGCATAATATCTATATACATATATGTATATACACACACGTGTATATACAATACAAGTCGACCTTAAATCTAACAAAAGATGGTGTGTGTGTGTGTGTCCTGGAGCTTACTGAAATGAGTAAATTATGAGATTAAAAAAACAGCAACACAATCATGGTATAGCCCAAATTAATATACTACTATATACATATATACAATTAAGAAAACTACATCTATATATATATATATCTATATATACACAAAAGCTCAAATGGAAAGATTGGCAATGGTTTGTGAATATTTAAAGAGTCAAAATCTGGAATTAAATCTCCCTCGACCCATTCTCAATATGCATGCATTAGCAATGGGTTTCAACGGGATTTTATATATATATAATTAAATATATGTATACTTAGCTATATAGAAAGCATATATACTCATAATTGATGAAAAATTATGAAACAAAACCAAAAGTTGGTTCCCACATATCCGAAACCTCATATACATATTAAAAACTTAGAATTTATAAGCTAAAAGGCTGGAAAACAAAATATCACATTTCAACTCAAAATCAAAATAAAAGAAACCAACCCGATTTCACACAACGACCCAAAATACAAAATACCCCTAACGAACCCGCGAAACTCGGCATACACGTTGGTCTCGACCCACATGATACGTTCGTATACTCTCAGGTTCGAAATCGTGTCCGTGTCGAGTCCACAGACGCGTATCGGAAATTCCCGATACCGCGTGATACGCGTGCGTTCTCGCTCGTTTGAGCGCCGCACACACAACGAAACGCCCCGTGCTTGTGCACATAGCTGGGGGGGTCCTGGGGTAGGTCTAGGACACGGCCATGCAGCAACACGCTGCCTGAAGTAGCGCACGCAGCCCCCAAACCCGTGCGGCCTGCTGCGCGTGCGTGCGCATCCGCGCGCCCTCGTGCACGCGGTTCCGTCCTCGTAGCTCGCTTGTCTGGCCACGTCGCGACTCGGGGTTCACCCTACAGGTAGTCTAGGTATAGGTCGACATGTACCAAGTCCTGGAATGGGTCTTTGCTGTGCTGTGTGCGCGCACGAAGTCAATTTCAGTCCCGAATTTCAGCCAGGTGCACAGAATGGCTGAACAGTGCACGCACGATTACTCCGCGCTCGCTCGACGAAACATCGTGAAATTTTACGGGCATGTGGGCAAAGGTTTCCCCTACGTGCTCATAAACTTTCACGCAAGATGGAGCTCTATACGTCGAGTTATGATGCACAGACTGCAGGGCATGCACGGGACCGTGTACGAGATCTCGTGCACGAATATCCGTGTCCGTTCGGATGCCGAAATCGTGTCGATTTCCGATCCGTCTTCACAAAAGTTGGTACAAATCATATAAGGAAGGATTTTGTGAAACCAGAATAAAAAATTAACACTTTTCAATTCTAAGTGGCATTTTGTCGAACATGTGCAACGTGAGACCGATACGTGTCCGATACCGCTATCAAACGAAGTCAAAACCCAACCAAACTTCGTACACAGATCAAGGGTGCCTATATGGATGCAATAATGAAGAGAATTTAAAAGAAACAAAGGTAGATTAGGATTTACCTATTGAGTGTCAAAAACTCAATGAACGGGGCTCTTCGGTTGTCGTGTCGGCCTATTCCCTCAAGTAAAAGCCTCCGCCTTCTCGCTAGAAATGCTCCAGCAGATCCTCCTCTTCTCGAAGAGTGCAACGGAGTTCGTTTGGGAAGAAACGGACTCCGGATGAAGGAATTATCAGTTTTGGAGAAGGGGATCTATTAGAGTTTCCTAGTGGAGGCTCAAAACTTCACAAATGAATGCAAGGGGGAGGGGTACTGCTGTTTGGGCGGCCAAGGGGGTTCTCTAGGGTTAGGGTTTTACTTGGGCCAACTCTTTCTCAAGTGGAAATGGGCCCAAGTCAATAAGACTAAAAGACTAGCATGAAAAAGGCTAAAAAAAATCATTTAAAAGCCGTTAAAAATAAACTAAAGCCTAAAATAAATTCTAAAAATAAAAATAATAATTCTAATGCATGGTTAGGCTCCTATACAATGTCCTCTAATGCTAAACCAGTTGCTAGCACAACACAAGTCAACATATCTAGAAAATCACAAAAAGGCCAAAATGGCTAAAAGACTAAAATGACTAAAATTCATTTAAAACATTCTAAAATAACTAATTAATTCTAAAATAATTCCTACAAGGTCATATTAATTCTAATTATTATTATTAGGCTTCTAGTCTATGTTGGCTATGTTAAATCTATTTATGCTACAAAAAGCAACAAACGAAACCACCTATCATTACATGAATTCAATAAATTAATAAATAACATAATAATTACAAAATGACCAAAATATCCCTAAATTAAAAATGTGGTGGTTACAACATGGCAGACCCTAGTCACGTATTGGATCACTCCGAGTTAGAGTTGGGGCCAACTCTCCGCTATCTAGAGCAGCCTGTGGAGATTCTGGATCGTCGTGAGAAGGTTCTCCGGAACCAAGTTATTCCTTTGGTTCGTGTCGCATGGACGCATCACTCTCCAATAGAGTCTACCTGGGAGAGGGAGGACGAGATGCGGTAGCGTTACCCTTATCCCTTCGAGACTTGAGATATTTTTTTCTTTTTCTTGCTAATGTTATTGTGCTAGTTTGCTCTAATTTCGAGGACGAAATTTTTTTAGGCGGGTAGATTTGTCACCCCCACTTTCCTGAATAGGGCTAATATAATCATTTATAATATTTTATTTTAATATTATTTAATATTATTGTTAGTGTTTTTATATTATTAGTTAAATAGGTATTTTATTGATAGAGTTTTTATTTATAAAAGCTTAAATATATTTAATAAATGTATAAAATAAAATATTTAGTTTTAGCTTATAAATAAATTTGATTATATATATATATATATATATTATATAATATATATATATATATAAATTTTTTATTTTATTTATATAATATTATATATATTATATATATATATATATATATATATATATATAAATATATATATATATATATATATATATATATATATATATATATTTATATAATAAATATATATATATATATATATATATATATATATATATATATATATTATATAATATATATATATATAATATATATATATATATATATATAAGCGGAGAATATTAATGGGTTATTTTATATAAATGAATATATAATATATGTATGTATGTATGTCTGTCTGTATGTATGTATGTATGTAAGTATGTAATGTATGTATGTATGTATATGTATGTATGTATGTATGTATGTATGTATATATATATATATATATATATATATATAATATATATATATATATATATATATATATATATATATATATATATATATATATATGATTTATATATATAGAAAAGTATATATGATTTTATATATATATATAAATATAGAAAAGTCAAAATCAAAGAAAAGTCAAAATCAACACAAAGCATAAGCGCGCACACACACATGAATAAAACCATCACCAGCAGCAAAGGCCTCGGCCCTTTGTAAATCCGAGCCCCCACCTTTGCTTAAAAACCGTTCAGCAAGCCGAAACCCCCTTTCGTATATATGTATTAGAGAGAGAGAGAGAGGTTTATTTTTAACAAAACCCTAACCCTAGCCGCCAACACCAGAACCTCGACCTTCCCGACTACTTACGTGCCGCCTTAGCTGCCAGGAACGACCGCCCATCGCCGGTCAAACTCGCACGGGACAGAGTTTTGCAGCAACAATACTGCTGTAAAGAGCCAACTTTGGAAATAGATTTCTACTTCCTCGCTCAGTCGTTTTGCGAACTACTTGGTCAGTATGATCCTACCATATACACCTTTAATTTTTTTCAAATAGTTTGTGCCGATTCGCATCATGTGCGATGAAAAACGAGTTCCAAAATCGAGAAAAACTTGATTTATTGGACGTTAGAAACTGTCCTGAAACCCCAACTTTGTGGCCGATTTGCGACCAGCGTGCTGCGTGTATTCAAAATCTGTTTGAAGAGACTTTTAGACAACCTATAGGGTTTTAAAAACCTTTTTGTAGAATTAAATTTCATGTACTGTACAGAAAGTTATTGATTTGTGAAGTTGGAGAAAAAACTGATTTTTAAAACTAAATTTTTAGAAAAATGTTCCGATACGTCGTCGTTCCGTCAATCCGGGAGACGTGGTCACAAACCAAAAGTATCGAAAGGTGCGTAACGACTTCGTAGACGTGCGGGCTTTGACAGAATTCAAATTGGTCGCGTGTGCGCAACAAATTTGATGCGTATCCGTCAAAATTTACCATATCAGTTTTTTGTAAATTTGTCAATTACTTTGTGCACGCTCGTCATATCGAGACGAAACTTGCACCAACAGGACCATATCATTTTTCTGGTCCTATATGCAAATGTTTGGTCCGATTCTGAGAAGGTTGGCCGGAACGCTATTTTGGCGGGCCTGCTACCCGATCCAACGGGCAAATTTGTGCACGGTCCACTGGAATTCAACTTTGGACATACGGTTGGGTTCGTCTCGTCAAACCGAATCTTTAGACATGTAGCTTAATGACTTTAGAGACTGTAGGTTCAGGCATATTTTTTGTGCAAAGTAGGTCCAACGGCGGACACCATTTTAACCCGAAATTACCTTTTTGCCCCTGTATCCAGAATTGGACCTATGGATCAGCATTTCTAGCTAAATTGACCATTCTGAGAACGTTGATAATGTCTGTTTCAGCATTAGGAGATAGTTGTGCGAGTTGACCGTTCGTGGCTCATTGAGTGGGTTGTAGTTTTCGATTTTCTCAACTCAGGACAACAGACAAGTGCATTCTTTGATAGTTTTTATTTTTTTGATATCTACTATATCTGATTCAGTTGTAGTGTTATACTTGATTATTGACACGAGGATACACAGACTAATATACGTAAATCTCGTCATGAGATGTCATTCTCGGTTTACCTGGTATATGATGTACATTGTTCGATATTGTTTCATGTACTTGTATAGACACCGATTTGGGAGTGGGCTGCCCACCTGCTCTTCGAATCCCATGTCATAACCTATCATGTCTGGATTCATTATACTACTCGAAGATGTGGAGTTATTAGAGGTTATGTGATCATACCCCTACTTGTTTATTACTTGTGCATAACTCCACCCTCACCACACGCAGGGTGTAAGCCTGACCTTATACTACTTGTGCATAGCTTTCCATTTTGACCGGCCTGATCCCTATACTATTATACTATTTGTGCATAGCTGGTCAAATGGAACAGCCTGATCTTTGAAGAACAAATAGGCAACTCTAGAGGGGGTGAATAGAGTTTATGACAATAATGTCCAATTAAAAATTAAACTCTTTCACCAACAGTAAATAATCAGAGTAGATACGGAAATAGTAAAGTAGCGAGAAAGCATACGCAAACACAACCGATTTTAACCTGGTTTCCCTCGTGGAGGACTAGTCCAGGCCTGAGAATTCTAGCTCAAGATTAAATCCACTATTTGTGAAATAGTAGTTACACCCCGTGCCTTTTCTTCAGAAGAGCACGTCAACTTCTTACAGAGATCTCAGTGGCGATGCTTGGAATTTTCCAAGCGACTTCTTGAACTCTTGCACAAACTCCTAACTGAAAAGTTCTGAGCACTTTGAGGCTTAGGGAGCTTGTGGCTAGTAGATGGGAACGGTATGGCTTGTATAAGGCTTTAGAGAGAAGAGAAGAGAAGATTGGATGAATGAAAATGAGAGAATTCAAGGCCTATTTATAGGTTTCTAGGTAGGCAGAATTCGGCAAGAATTCTGGGTCAAATTCAAAATTTTGGACGTTGGACAACTAGCATCCAGCCAACCCTAGAAATTAGGGTCCTGGATTTTAGGGGACAGAGTTTGGCCCGAACTCTGTGTGGAGGCAGAGTTCGGCCTGAACTTTGTCTCCTATGAGACAGAACTGGTCCAGAGGGCTAATGGGCTATTTTGAGTTTTGTGGAGCTTTTAGGTTTGTGGTATAGGTATAGGTCAAGTCCCAAATTGCTCAGTACGACTCAGTTTACATATTCTAGAATCAAGGAAAGTGTAAAATACAGACTCAAAACTTTGAGCATTGTAGGTACAAGCCGTCGTCCGTCTTTTACTGAGTTTAGTCTTCATGTGTCGTATTGAAATATTATAAGTATCATATTGTCAATTGTAACAATATTTGGTTGACTGTGATTTTGTGTCAATAATCTCCCCCATATTGATAATTGACAAAATAATGTTTAGCATATTCAATGTTCATACCTGGACACATTAAAGAGCAGTAGCGTAGCTCCCCCATAATCAGTGTAGAGCTAGCAATAGCTCTCCCATAAATATTGCTTGGTTCCTGTTATCCTGATAAATACATTCTTTCCCAAAGCACAGATACACAATGCTAGAAAATATCATATATGATATGAATATGAATATAAATATAGCAATATATTTCTCCTTCTTTTGGCATTTATCAAACAACTAGAAATAATAATTGGCAAGCACACCAAAAATAATAGAAAAAACTGCATTTAAACTGATAAACTGCATAAACTGTCTCAAGAGTCACACATAATAGAGAATTCTAATACAACCAATGTGCAGAAAAAACAACTACATCAACTAAAAATCCATAATACAGAAAAACATAAACTAAGATCCTCAGCAGCAGCAGCAAGTAGAAATCCACATTCATCACGGAGCTCGTGAAGGCCCACCGTCGTCGGATGGATCAGTGAAGGAACGACGAGGGTCCACGAAAGCCGCATCCTGATCCAGGTAGCGGATAACCCAAGGGTCATCGATACGGTATCCATTGCGAGCCGGATCCCGCTCCATAGGAATAGGCATAGAAGGATGCCGGGACATAGAGTACCGAATATCGTACAATACGTTCCTGATGGCACTCATCTGCAGGATGGTACGATAGTCAAGCTGAGTCCAGCGATCATCCTCTAAAGTGAATCGATCACGAAGCATAGTTTGTAGTGACTCAAGAGTAGTAGGAAGAGGAGGCGCATCCCTGTCCAAGAGGAGGTGCGTCAGGCTCATCGTCAGAGTGCTCAGACGCAGCAGTGAGCCAATCAGCCGCCTGAAGCCGTCGTGCCTTAGATAGAAAGGTAAGGGCAGGTAGGAATTGGCACTCATCAAGAGGGACACGAAAGGCACGAAAGACCATAGGAAGATAAAGAGCATAAACCAAGGATCTTGGCTTCTTCCTAGCATTAATCATCCAGTCCATCATGGTACATGGAAGATTAAAAGGAACATGAAAATGTAGGTAATACAAAGTAGAGATTTCAAAGTACGTAACCACATCAGTCGATCCCGCTTTGGGCAGAATCGTGTTAAAGACAATGCGATGAAGTTCATAGAAGTAAGGATTGAGAAACTTTGCAAGAAGCTTGCGTGGACATGTGTTAGGGGTACACAGATCGTCCTTAAAGCTTTCTAGGGATGACCCATCGGGGAATTGAAGCTTGCGAGCTTCGACAAGTTTCTCCCATGAGTTTGGCTCCGAAATTTTAAGGTATTCGACCAAGTCAAAATCATCAAAAGAAATATCAATGCCCGCAACACGTGAACGTAGATGTGTATCATCATGAGTAAGGTTGTAGTAAAATATTTGGATGGCATTGAGATAGATAACTGAATTGGTAGTGACAAGTTCATCAAGACATAGATCATGAAATAATGAGTCATATTGTAAAAAGATGGTAAAATTTATAGGATGACCCACGTACACGGAACGTGATCGAAAAATTACTAAACCACTCATTTGAAGCATCTAGTGACACAAATATTCGATCATCGTACGTGTTGGGGTCGAGTAGATGAGGTGGATTGAACAACGGGTGAATGGGTTGTTGCAAAGGTTGTTCAACGGGTTGTTCAACACGAAGAGGAGGATTCGAAGAGGACGCACCCTCGGTTCGAAGCCTCTTTCCTCTATTGAACAACTTGGGAGCCATGAATTAATGAAGAAAGTTGAGGAAATTGAGATGGAGAGGAGTGTAAAAATATACCTCAATTGGTTGATGAAAGATGGAAGAGAATAGTGCAAGAATCCTTCTCCTTTAGTTTCGAGAAGAAAGATGCACTAGGATGGAAGAACTATGGTTAGGATTTGGTTAGAAAGGTGGCAATGGAGGAGAGAGAGAGAGAGGGAGAATCCAGTTATAGTTGTAAGGGTTCGAATGGTCGGAGCAATTTTGGACCATTGGATCAAAATTTGATCAGTGGCTGAGCCCGCTTTCAGTTCTGGAAGCACCATACCGAATTCGGCCCGAACTCTGGATTAGACAGAGTTCGTCCCAAATTCTGGATTCTGTGGCCAGAACAGAAATCAGGCTAAACAATAAAGTTAAAAATAAGTGAGACTAAAAGGAATAAAATAATGGATGGATGCATATGCAAAATTTAGAAGTCCAAAGAGAATAACAATAAGTGAAAGCTAAAAAGTGAAGTTTGAAAATTTGAATTTATCATGTGATAGATAAAAGTATACCATGTAATAAACAAGGAATTATGCCACAATTCAATATTTTGAAGCTACCATGGGGTAGCTGCAGGGGCCGGATCCCAGCTAGCGGTAGTCCTGAGGACTAGTGCACCGTGTCGCTTAGGCTTTTACGCCTTATTGTCAGAAGGATCCTTTCGTCTTGTACACATAGCAATTTCATCATAAAGAATCAAGACATAATCGATACTTACGCATGTTACTTTAATGAATAACAGCTTCATCCAAAATTCCTAGTTCACGACAAAAAAAATTGAAACGCTCTTCGGATAGTGGTTTTGTAAAGAAATCTGCTAGCTGATGATCAGTGTCAATAAATTCTAAGTTAATAGTGCCATTTTGCTGGTGATCAAGCAAAAAGTGGATGCCATATTTCAATGTGTTTTGTGCGTGAGTGACATATAGGGTTCTTAGTGAGATTGATAGCACTAGTATTATCATAGAATATAGGAATGTGCATATATGAAAGGTTATAGTCTTCAAGGGTTTGCTTCATCCACAAAATTTGTGCACAACAACGACCAGCTACAATATATTCAGCTTCTGTTGTGGATAGTGTGACAGAATTTTGCTTCTTGCTAAACCAAGAGACTAGAGTCCTTGCCTAATAAATGACACGTGCCGCTTGTACTTTTACGATCGACTTTGCATCCTGCGAAATCAAGCATCCGAATAACCAATAAGGTCAAAGGATGCAGATTTGGGATACCATAAGCCCACTGAAACAGTACCCATAAGATATCGAAAGATACGCTTAACGACGGACATGTATGATTCCTTAGGATTGGCTTGATAATGAGCACACAGGCAAACACTAAACATGATATCAGGAACGACTAGCAGTTAAGTAAAGTAAACTACCAATCATACCTTGATACTTACGTTGGTCAATAGGTTTATCGCTTTCATCAGGTTCCAGCTTGGTCGAAGTAGCCATAGGGGATGCTGATTGGTTTGACTTTGTAAGATTAAATTTCTTCAGCATATCCTTTGTATATTTAGACCGGCTGATAAAAGTTCCTTGCGAAGTTTGTTTGACTTGCAATACAAGAAAGTAGGTGAGCTCCTCCTATCATGCTCATCTCAAATTTGTTCTGCATACACTTAGCAAAATCTTGGCAAAGATTTTCATTAGTAGAACCGAATATGATATCATCTACATAGATTTGTACTAAAAGAAAAGTGTTTTGAAAACTTTTGATAAACAGTGTAGTGTCAAGTTTCGCTTTTGAAAAACCTTTTTCAAGCAAGAAATTGCTTAGGCATTCATACCAAGCTCGAGGGGCTTGTTTGAGGCCATATAGCGCTTTCTTGAGCTTGAAAACATGGTCAAAAAATTTGTGATTTTAAAACCAGGTAGTTATTTTACCAAAACTTCCTCCTTAATAAATCCATTCAAGAAATTACTTTTAACATCCATTTGAAACAGTTTAAAATTTTGAATGTTAGCAAATGCGCAAAGCATCCGAATGGATTCCAGTCTTGCAACAGGAGCATACGTCTCATCGTAGTCGATACCTTCCTCTTGGTTGTATCCTTGAGCTACTAGACGAGCTTTGTTGCATGTAACTGAACCATGTTCATTTACTTTGTTTCGAAAAAAACCCATTTAGTACCAATAATCTAGTGATTTGCCGGCCTAGGAAAAAGTTCCCAGACTTGGCTCCTCTCGAATTGGTTGAGTTCCTCTTGCATGGCAGAAATCTAAAATTTATCATTGAAAGCTTCTAAAATATTTTTAGGCTCAATTTGTGAAATAAAGGCAGTGCTAGCAATGGAGTCTCTTAATAATGATCGAGTACTTACTCCGCATGAAACCTCACCTATGACCAAGTTTTCTGGATGTGACGGCTTGAAACAGAATTTCTTTGGCAAGCCCTCCAAAGAATTGATTTCAGTGGTGGTATTCATCGGAGTAGAAGTTGATGGCTCAACATCATCATCAAGAGTAGTTGTTGCACTGTTATCCTCATCAAAAGTCACATTGGTAGACTTCTCCACAATTAATGAGCGTTTGTAGAACACTCTATATCCTTTGCTCTTAGCAGCATAGCCAAGGAAAATACCATTGTCAGCTTTGGCATCAAATTTGCCTAAGTTGTCTTTGGTGTTAAGGATAAAACATCGACAACCAAAAACTTTAAAATAAGAAATGTTTAGAGTTCTTCCAAACCAAACCTCATAGGGTGTTTTCTTCGTAATAGGATAAATGAGCACCCTATTTAAAATATGGCACGCTGTACTGACAGCTTCAGCCCAAAAATATTTCGGAAGTAAAAATTTATTCAACATGACTCTAGCCATATCGCCAAGAGTCCTATTCTTCCGCTCCACAACACCATTTTGTTGAAGATTTCTTGGACAAGAAAACTCATGATCAAAATCATTTGAATCATAAAACTTTTCAAAATCAGTATTTTCGAATTCGCCTCCATGATCACATCGGATTCGAGTAATCATGTAGCCTTTTTCGTTTTGAACCTTTTTAGCAAAAATTTTGAAAACAGAAATGGCATCACTTTTGTTTGTAAGAAAGAAAACCCAAGTAAATCTAGAAAAGTCATCTACTATAACAAAAATGTAGAGTTTTCCACCAAGACTGGCTACTCTACTAGGAGCAAATAAATCCATATGGAGTAATTGCAGGGGTCTAGTAGTGCTTATAGAGTTTATGGAATGAAATAAGGACTTGGTTGCCTTATTTAACTCATATTCGGTACATACCGTGTCCTTTTTGAATGTGATGTCGGGCAAGCCTCTAACTAGCTTCTTAGTCGATAGCCTGGATATAGTATCCATATTGGCATGACCAAGACGCTGGTGCCACAGTAATCTCTCATCCTTGTGAGCATAAAGGCATCTTCCTGCACTGTTAGTGTCTCTTGATAGATAGAAAATGTAAATGTTATCCTCTCTTATCCCTTCAAAAGCGATGTCTCTTGTTGACCTATCATAAACATAGCATTTATTTTGTCAAAAGTTAATATCATATCCATGATCAGCAAGATGACTTATGCTGAGCAGGTTTTGTTTTAATTCGGTCACTAGGCAGACATTCTTTATTACAAGAGAAGAAGGATGACCAATAGTACCATTACCTATAATATACCCCTTTAGGTTGTTGCCGAAGGATATATCCTTCTCTCTTCATCGATAGTGATGCGAAAAGATTTATGTCTTCCGTCATATGTCGCGAGCATCCACTATCAAGAATCCACTTACTCTTAGTTGAGTAGAGAAGGTCCACCTACATCAAGAGTAGATGTGACCTTTGGTACCCAAGTTCTTGAGTGTCCTGAAAAGTTAGTTTTTGGCATCCATGTATATATATTCATATATACTAATCTTCTAACTCTACATTGTGGTGAGATGTGTCCATACAATCCACAATAGGTACAAGTAGCATTCCTATTTATGTTAGGAGCATGTTGATGATGTCTATGTGTAGCATGATAAGAGTGGTGTGGAGCATCATGATAATGACTATATGTAGCAGCAGGATGATGATTATATCTATATGTAATGTGGTGGCGATCTGACTTATGTGCAACATAGTGATGATTATATCTATGTGTAGCATGGTGATTATGTGTCACATTAGAATGATAGTTATGAGAATAATTTCTACGTGTATATGGTTTGTGAGCTGTATAGAATGAGTGTACATGAAAGCATATTTGCGTGCTACAGGTGGATGACGTATTTGACTATTTTGAGCAGTATTGTGCTTTATGTGTGTCTCATGTGATTGGGTTTGAGGTTGAGCAACCTGTTTTCCCAATCTAGTCTCTAATTTCTTAGAGGTAGCTTGCAGTTCACTAATCTTACCATTCAAACCATAAATCTTAGTAATAGTGATCTTGTGTCTATTCTTTTCTTCAGCAAGCTCAGTGTTGAGTGCTGTGATCTCTTGTGTTTGCTTTTCAATACATGCTTCGACATCATGTAGGCTTAATTTAAGCTTAGATACCTTATTTGTGACTTCCGTGGGTGAGGTGTCTCTAATATTATCAAGCAAAGAAGAGAGTCTTTGAATTTCGACTTCATAACTCTTGATCTTCTCATTGGCATGTTTATATTTACTAATGACTTTCTTGTGGTCATTGAGTAAATCATTGAATGCATCGCCAAGCTCATCAAAAGTGAAATCATCGAGAGTTTCTCTAGTTACCTTGAGGAGAGTCCTTTTCTTCCTCGGAGTCACTATCTTCGCTTTCATGCTAAATGCTTATGTTGGCATATTTTCTTGAGAAAGCTTTCTTGTATGGTTTCTTATATCGGTTGCTCTTTTTTGCGAATGGACAGTCTTTTCGGACGTGTCCAGTCTTCTTGTAGCCGTAGCATGTTGGCTCTTCTTCATCATCTTCTTATGGTTCCGTCTTTCTTCGATTGAAGCGAAGGAATTTCTTGAAGTTGCAGACAAGGAGAGCTTGATCATCACCTTCCGAGTTGTCATCATCCATCTCTTCAGGATCAGCCCTTCGACGGTGAGCTTTAAGGGAATCTTCTTTGCCTTAGGAGCAGCCTCTTCGAAGTCTTTGAGGTCAAACTCATGAGTCATCAGCTTTTCCATCAAAGTCTCCATAGACATAGTCGTGAGATCATTTCCTTCTATGATGGCTGTCACCTTAGGGTTCCAAATCTTTGGTAGCCCCCTAAGTAGATTGTGTATCTTCTCGTGATTTGTATATTGCTTGCCGAAAGAAGACAAGGGTTGATAATGTCGAGGAATCTTGTAAACATTTGTGTGATCGTCTCATTTGGCTTCATCTTGAATGCCTCATATTCTTGAGTGAGATGACTTATTTTCGACTCCTTGACTTGGGTGGTTCCTTCATGCGTCACTTCTAGAAGTCTCCATACTTCGTGAGAGGTGGTGCATGTTGAGACCCTGTTAAACTCATTCCTGTCTATCGCACAAAATAAAGTATTAATAGCTTTTGCGTCTAGACTTGCACATTTTTTCTCCTCGTCAGAATATTTATCGTGGGATTTCTCAACGAGATCACCATTAACAACTATCCTGGCGGGCTTTTTGTAACCATCAGTAACAATGGTCCACAGGTCGAAGTCTAGCGACTTGAGATAAAAACTCATCATTGTTTTCCAATAGGGGTAGTTTGTTCCATCAAATAGGAGAGGCCTATGAGTGGACTGCCCTTCACCGTAATTGAAATCATGGGTTGTGTGGTTGCTATGGATCAGCTCTAGGATGTTAGTCCTTGTTGAGAGAACAGAGCTCTGATACCAATTGAAGAACAAATAGGCAACTCTAGAGGGGGGGTGAATAGAGTTTATGACAATAATATCCAATTAAAAATTAAACTCTTCTACCAATAGTAAATAATCAGAGTAAATGCGGAAATAGTAAAGTGCGAGAAAGCATACGCAAACACAACAAATTTTAACCTAGTTTCTCTCGTGGAGGACTAGTCCAGGCCTGAGAACTCTAGCTCAGGATTAAATCCACTATTTGTGAAATTGTAGTTATACCCCGTGCCTTTTCTTCAGAAGAGCATGTCAACTTCTTATAGAGATCACAGTGGCGATGCTTGAAATTTTCTAAGCGACTTCTTGAACTCTTGCACAAACTCCTAACTGAAAAGTACTGAGCACTTTGAGGCCTAGGGAGCTTGTGGCTAGTAGATGGGGAGGGTATGGCTTATATAAGGCTTTAAAGAGAAGAGAAGAGAAGATTGGATGAATGAAAATGAGAGAATTCAAGGCCTATTTATAGGTTTCTAGGTAGGTAGAATTTGGCCAGAATTCTGGGTCAAATTCAAAATCTTGGCCGTTGGACAACTAGAATCTAGCCAACCCTAAAAATTAGGGTCATAGATTTTAGGGGACAGAGTTCGGCCCGAACTCTGTCTCCATGAGACAAAACTGTTCCAGAGGGCTAATGTGCTGTTTTATGGAGCTTTTGGTTTGTGGTATAGGTATAGGTTAAGTCCCAAATTGCTCAGTACGACTCAGTTTACATATGTCTAGACTCAAGAAAAGTGTAAAATACAGACTCAGAACTTTGAGAATTGCAGGTACGAGCGGTCGTCCGTCTTGTACTGAGTTTAGTCTTTATATGTCGTATTAAAATATTACAAGTATTATATTGTCAATTGTATCAATATTTGGTTGACTGTGATTTTGTGTCAATAATCTTGACCCAAGCCGATCACATAACGCTCTAATATCTCATGTTACCTTATTTTTATGTTTACATCATACCTCAGATTACTTTCCATTGTTTATATTCTAGTTTTATCTTATATCTCACACATGACATGATATCCAGTTCTTTTGTACTATTTTACTTTCAGTCTTGACATTTCATCTTGTATTTCATTATAATTGTCTCTTATAGTATTTGTCAATTCACATGGAACTGTTGTTGGTGTTTGTACTTGCTCATATCCTGACAGGATAACTCCCGTTGTTTTCAGAGGATTTAGATGCAGATTGCCCGATCTACTATGGGTTTGGCATAGACGGAGCCTACGACCTGGACCAGCCTATGGATCCGGTGCTCGTAGAGAACGCACCGCCAGTAGTGACCTAGTTTACCTAGATTTTGTTTTAATTATATTCTAGTTTGATACTTTGAGACTTGTAGTATTTATTTTGGGATATTGTTTTAATGTCTTGGTTTCTGAACTTGTGATTGCGACTCAGCGTTGTTTCAGACTAATTATCTCATCTTTATCTTTATCTTTATCATTGTGTTTATTTTCCTTAGAATTCTGTGATTGAGTTGTGGTTATATTCCTCCGTACAGAGATGACAGGTTATATTATTGTGTCTTAGATTATATATATTTTTGACGACCTTTACAGCGTTCTACCGCCGATACTGCGGCATAGGCTGGATGTACCCACGTGCTCGTGCCCCTAAACAGGGTGCTGGTCGTGACACATGGCGAAAGCTCGTCCTTGCTGGCCTCCTCCTCTGGCCTGCTACTGATGATGGACAAACCTCTGCTACTGAGTCTGCAATGGTAGTCCCCTCTGCTGCCCTTTCGAAGCCCTAGCTCCTGCTGCTGCTTGAGTCAATGGTGTCAAGTTCTTCGGACTCTCTCTACACTGATGTTCCGCTGCACCACAAAGTAAACACATGCCCAGTATCTTTCTACAGTCGTTCCACCAATGGCTTGGCTTCTTGAAGAAGTTATATATAGCGTCCTGCTGTTGCCTGGGTGCCATCTGGAAAAGCACACATCCCTGGCCCTGAAACTGCTGCTGAATAGGCCTCTGCTGCTGATACTGCTGCTGAATATGGGACCTCTTGGCCGGGCCTGCACAGCCACTAGCTCTGTACAAATCATGACCTCTCTTCACCTTTAGCCCTAGGTCGTCCTCTGCTGCCATAGCTCCTGCTAGAATCTCCGTAAAAGTTACATCTCGGTCACTTTTGGTCAAGGACCTGACCTTCCTGATCAAACCCCTGTGGAACATCCTCGCCTTCGTCTTCTCGCTCAGATCCTCCATAAATCTGCTCAGCCAGCAGAACTCTCCAGAATACTTCTCGACTGTCTGGTTCCCCAGAACCAGACTCTCAGACGGCTGCTCCAAGCCTCCTAGTGCTATGTCCGGAAAGAACTTATCCTTGAAGAGCTTCTTGAAAGCTCCCTATGTCTGGCCCATTGTTCCCACTCTAGGGTCTGTCTGGTACCATATGCGGGCAAGGTCCTGCATCTGGCTGCCCGTCTCCTCTATATGTATCTCGATTGGTATCAGAGCCGGACGAAAAATCTCCTCTATATGCTCGATCCAGTCGTCGGCATATAAAATCCCCTCAGTCCCTCGGAAATCCCTCGGACACATCTTCTAAAAATCCTAGATGCCCGGCTTCCTCGACTGATACTGCTGAACCTGCCTACCCTGCGGCTGGGCAGTCACCCTCTCTACTGTCATCCTGACCAGCTGGTCGGCATTGTCTATGCCCTATCGAAAGTCAGTAGACTGGCACTGCTGCTGGTGCTGCTGTGCCTCCATTATCTGCTGGAAGAAGGTAAAAACATAAGCTGCATCCACTGATCCTAAAGGTGGCTGCTGTTGAAGAATGTTCGGGATGACTAGGGAAGGCTTCCGAACAGGTGGAGGTGCACCCCCAAATGCGATAGAAGCTCGGATATGAGAAGTAATAAGGGGAGCGCGGTCCCAGGGTCCATTTGAACCGGACGAGAGGTAGCAGACCTCTCGACGTAACATCCTATTTGCCATTAAATACCAAGCACAACAAATTACAAATAAATTGAACTTGATTGCAACTCGCTTGTACAAGAGAAAGCTTAGAAAGAAATCCTAGGAAACAATCTAAGTACAATTATTTAGTTTTGATTCTGGGAGGTGACAATAGAGGCTCGGGAAAGTGTAACAACTCTTCCTTACTCCTTGGACTATCTGACGCGTTCCTTGCTCTTGAAGAAATTGCCCTTCGTAGGTTGCCAGCCTTTTGCATGGGTGTGGTACCCTGCTATTTATAATGATAGATATCTTGAGCCACATGAATGGTCGCGTGGCCACGTGGCTACAACAGCACACAAAGACCCGCTCCTTGGCCGCCAACTGATGACTTATTGAGATTTTGTTACAGCAAATCTGGGCAGTGGAGACTTGGTCAGCCTGCCACGTGTCCTATTGCAGGATAGGGTCAATCTGCTTGCGTCATTTTGAGCCGCACAAGTCTTTTACTGTTCGGCCATGCTGGGTCGCATAAGACTTATGCGGCTTAAGTCATAGTCTTCCTTAGTCTGCATGTAACTTGGGGACTTTTTAGCCCGATAGGTTCTATATTCTGGGCCGCATAAAGCTTATACGACTCAAATTACAGTCACCCTTGGCCGCATGAAGCACATAGATTGAGCCACATAAGGCTCATACGGCTCGGATCGTAGTTCTTTTGGCCGCATGGCCATGTCCAGTCTGGTGACATGATATTTTGTCTAATCACGTCTTATCTTCTTTTTTTGTCAGAGTGTGAGAGTTTCTCAGAGCTGTCCGAGCTGTCAGTCTTGCCAATTTTGACAGAGTTTGTCAGCTTTATCATAATAATTGATCAGCTTGGCCGCATAAGTAACTATTCTCTCTGCGGCTCAAAAATCAGTCTGGTAAAGATGGGCCACAGGGGACGTGCTGAGTCTGTCATGCGGCCCTACATTATGTGGGTCAATCTATTCCAGAGTACTCATGCAGTTAGTTGTGATCCGAATGAACCCCATATTTTTTATGCTTCTACAAGACCCCCTTCAAAGTTTTCAAATTGTAAATTTGGAATACTTTGAATAAGAAGCATGGACATATGTCAAGCCAAAGGAAAATCTTCGAGTCAGGAGAGATGTCGTACCGCAGGGACATTTTGAGCCGCAGGGATATTTTTGGGTCGCTGGTAGATCTTGTGCTGCAGGGAGATCTTGTTTGCCACCTGTCACAGCTGCATTTAATGCTTTGATTTGTTTTTTGATTTGGGCTATGTTTTTGAGATAAAGCTGACAATTACTAAGGATAAAATCCCCAAACATCATTATTATCTTTAATGGATACGAGAATCGAAGCGACGATGACGGTTATTAAGGATAAAAATCCTCAAGCGTCATCATTATCTTTAATGCCACGATAACCGACGCGATGTGCATTTGTTTCCACTTTGAAAAGCTATAAATATGGGCCATACGGAGAGAGTTTTTCTTTCAACTTTTCTCCTTCGTCTTCATTATCTTCGTCATCTTTTCTGTCCCGGTTGGCCATGGATCCGAAAGCTTCCAAGCCGACTGGTGCTACGGCCAAAAGGAAGGGACTCGTCTCTCCGTCGAGTGCTGCGGACTCTCCTCCCGTTCATCCTGACGTGCAACCCCCTGTTAAGGGTAAGGACGGTAGGAAAGCGATGACTTAAATTTGAATGGCCATATCGCATATTTTATGTACGGGCCTGTCATACATTGCCTATGTGCTTTGGGCATGATCTATGTATCCTCCATCTCATGGGACTGCATGTGTTCTGTATGATGGGGCCGTATGGGTTGAGCCACATAAGCGCCACTGACCTTTATGGATACCTTATACTTGAGCCGTATGCGCGCTACATGGCTGAACCGCATGGATGCCTCGTGACCAAACCGCATATACATCTCATAACTGATCCGCATAAATGCCTCATGAGTTAGCTGTATGAACATGGCATAACGGAACCACATAAGTGTTTTAAGACTAAGCCGTATATGTCTCATGTTTTTAAGCTGTATGCGCGTTCCTCATAACTATGTTGCATGGGGTCTATTTGGCTGAATGTTGTTTTCTTCTAACTGCTAACCCTTTTTTTTACAGGGATCCGACTAGCAAATTTTTCCAGGACCAGTATCAACGATAGAGTAAAGATGCACCATTCTGACATACACATCAGACAGCTCAGAACTCCCATGCTTTGGAAGAGTTTTCCACGTGCCATTTTGGCATACACATCAAACAACTCAGAACTTCCCATATTTTGAAAGAGTTTTCCCCAGATGGTCGGAAGAACCTTTATACATCTAAGAGTCGAACCGTGGTCAGGCATCATCATGAAAGTCTTGATTTACGGCTCTCCAAGTAGGCAAAATCACCATTAGAGATATTGTTTTGAAGGTATGGTCTTTTGGAGGAACAGAGCTAAGTTATCCGTAATACGGAGGAAAAAAAGCATGCTATATTTGCCATCCTCCATGCAGCTCCTTGGAGATTCAACAGCCTTGTTTGCTTTTCAGCAGTAAAACATGACTTCTTTCGAGGACCACGTAACTGCTTTTTGATGAAGGCAAAGTGCTGTCAAACTGACCAAACTATGTATTACTAGATTTTCCTTCTTTTCTTTTTGCTGCTGATGTAGTCCTTTGAATGTAACTAATTTTGAATAAATAGAATATATTCACTCCATTCCTTTTTTGTAGTATCTGTTGTGCTTGTACTAGAGGGACTAATATATTATTTGTGTTTAATAAAGGACATCCCACTGGGGGACTTTTTGTGAAACTATTGCCCTTTTGTGCAACTGAAAATACGAGCAAATAGATTTAAATGATATTTTGTGGACCTATTAATCTTTGGTACATTGATGGTGCGAGTAATTGATTAGGATAACTTCTGTGGACCTATTACCCTTTTGCG
This sequence comes from Iris pallida, assembly GCA_029216955.1. Taxonomy (NCBI): domain Eukaryota; kingdom Viridiplantae; phylum Streptophyta; class Magnoliopsida; order Asparagales; family Iridaceae; genus Iris; species Iris pallida. Next base: position 154,887 of record JANAVB010011138.1, on the reverse strand, counting down.
CACTGGCGCTGCGGGCAAATAGATTTGAAACAAAACCTTATAAAGGTAATATGGACGTGATAGGTTTTATGGCCTTAACACCATGTCTTTTATCCCGGGTTGGGTACAAGTGCTAAGTCAAGAGACTATCGATATCAGAGGTAATATGGACGTGATACACAATAATCAAGAATAATAATTTTTTTGGTGGACCTATTACTCTTCTGTGCACTGGTGGTACGGGTAATAGATTTCGAGACAAAACCAACAGAGGTAATATGGACGTGATAGGTTTTGTGGTCTTAACACCATGTCTTTTATCCCGGATTGGGTACAGGTATTAAGTCAAGAGACTTCGATATCAGAGGTAATATGGACATGATACACGATAATAGGGAACATAAAGTTTGCTCAGTGATAACGATAAGCCGGGCAGACTCCAGTGTGATAAAGCATTAGAGTATGAGTTCAGAGGTACCATCATACATGACTCGCCACTCAGGGAGATGCGATAGAGTGTGAGTTCAGAAGTACTTGTTGTACATAACTCGATAGTTTGGAAGATTTGATGGTTTGAAGGAGTACCAGCATGTCCTTAGACATAGTATTTCTTCAGGAATTTGTCGTTTATGGGCATCATGAGCAAGTCCCCGTTCTATTTTGCTATCCGATATGGGCCATTGGAGAATACGGTCTCGATGATGTATGGACCCTCCCACTTGGGCTGAAATTTGCCGACAGTTTTATGAGTCATGACTATCGGTCTGTGAACGGCCTAGACGAGATTGCCTACTTGGAATGTCCTCTGCTTGACTTTCTTATTGAAGGCTCGAGAGTTGCGTGCTTGATAGAGCTCGTTGCTTTGTTGAGCTTATAAACGTTTCTCGTCTAACACTTCCAATTCTTGTAGCCGTCGACGGTGGTTATCGTCCGACGTTAACCGGTAAGTAAGGGCCACACGAAGTGAGGGGATCTGAGTCTCCAATGGAATAACTGCCTCGCTCCCGTACACTAGAAAGAACGGTGCATTTCCCGTTGTCATCCGACTCGTAGAACGGTATGCCCATAAGCATTCGCCCAGCTTTTTATTCTAGTCACGCTTGTTTGAAGACACGAACTTCTTGAGAAGCTTGCTTATGGTCTTGTTAAAAGCTCCAGCCAGACCATTTGCTGATGGGTTGTATGCCGTTGAAGCCATATTCTGAATTCGTTTCTTGTCATAGAATCGATAGAAGGCATGGCTTGCGAACTGCGGACCATTGTCATGAATGATCCTCCTTGGCAGTCCAAAACAGTAAATAACGTGATGTTTAATGAAACTTATCACGTTTGATGTCTTTACCTCTGTCAACGGAACTGTAGAAGCATGAAAAAGAATGGTAATTAATATGCGTCCCAAATTCATCATGAAGCTCCATGCGGCACAAATGCTTGATGAGTTTTATGCGGCTTGAAAAGTCCCAAAGAGCCGCATGCGGCTCAGGAATATTATACGGCTCAGGAAGAGCCACGTGGCCTCATGCGGCTCAGAACAGGCCGATTACAACTAGCCATAATTATTCTCTGTAGTAGGCCATTAAATGCTCTGACATAAAGTGACAGTTCTGACGGCTCTGACATAATGAAGAGATACGTCATGCTCATCAAAAGACGAGAAAATCTCTGGGATAGCCGGCGTAGTTCACACAGTCCAAAATAGTTCTCTATGCGGACCACCTGGGCCACCCTTATGCGGCTCGATTGTGGGGGCCACCCCCATGCGGCTCGATTGTGAGGCCATCCTCATGTGGCTCGGTTGTGGGGGCCACCCCCATGCTGCTCGGTTTTGAGGCCATCCTCATGCGGCATGGTTATGAGGCCATTCTCTTGCGGCTCAGTAATGAGGCCACCCTCATGCGGCTCGATTATGAGGCCATCCTCATGCGGCTCAGTTGTGAGGCCACCCTCATACGGCTCGGTTGTGAGGTCATCCTCATGCGGCTCAATTACCAGACAACACTCATGCGGCTCTGTTAGGACGCCCCGTTTATGCGGCTCGCAGCATAATGGCAGTTGGGACACGTGGCAGAAGATTGACTAAGACTTATCCACTCGAATTTATTGCAACCAACAAATCATAACAATTCAGATTTATTGCAACCAACACAACAGCCCATATTGATTTTCAACAAACAGATCAAGGTTAATCTTAACCAATCCCCAACCGCCCACTTTTCAAGGCACAATTACTGCACATCCCACTCATCACAAATTCCTATAAATAGCAAAACGATATTCCCTTGAACAGACACATAGAGACAGAGCAACAGAAAGACATAGAGAGCATTTATTCGCCAGAGCCAAGGTTGCATCCGATCGTCCAAGGAGTAAGGAAGAGTTGATATCACTTTCCCGAGCCTCTACCGTCACCCCCAGAATCAAAAACTAAACAATTGTACTTAGATTGCTTTTTCTAGGTTTTGTTCCTAGGCTCTATTTGTACGGGCGAGTTTGTAATTGTGAATTAAAAGTTCAGTCCTCCCATAAAATTGTTCTGTTCTTTTATAATCAATGGCAAACACGATGGCGACTCTGCTGGGGACTAATTTCTCCACTGCTGAGAAGTTGGTGATGTAATCGGACGCAGGCAAACTTGGCTCCACGTAACAGATGCTGGTCGTCCGCTTCGACCAGCAGGCGTTTGAAGAAATGCTCTCCGACGGGAGCGCTTGCCCGTTACAAAAGCGAGCCGGCACGAAGAAGGCCCCAGGGAGTGGAGGCCCAAAATTGCTGCTCCTCTCCAAGCTCTGGAAGAAGGGTTCTCTGCTGACTAAGACGGCGAAGAAGACTCACATGCGGCCCCACTTCAGGCCACAGAGGACCCTGTTGTCCCCAAGTCCGGCAGAGGAAAGCACTACGATGCTGGACTTGCGAAAACAAGGAGGAACTCTGTACGAAAGCCGCATAAGGGCGCCCGCCGCATGAAGGCTCATGCGGCCACCAATCCTAGTCGCATGGAGAAGGCTCATGCGGCCACAAGCTCCAGCCGCATACAGAAGCATCATGCGGCCACAAACTCCAGCCGTATACAGAAGCATTGTGCGACCACAAACTCCAGCCGCATACAGAAGCATCATGCGGCCACAAATTCCAGCCACATACAGAAGGCTCATGTGGCCCCCACAATTTCTAGCCACATGCAGGATGCTTATGCGGCCACCAAGCCCAGCCGTAGGGAGATGGCTTATGCGACATCCAATCTCAGCTGCATACCATCCACCCTATGCGGCTCAGGTTCAGTCTTTAACCGGCTCTCATGCGGTCCTGACCTCAGAAGCTCTCATGAGGGTATGCCAGACTCTGCGCGGGTATTGGCACATCGATTTTGATACATTGTTCACAATAACCCTTGTACGTCTTAAGTTTATACTTTTCACAGGCACTTCCAAAAAGACAAGAATAGAAGAAAGGAATCTCCATACAAATTCCATGAAGGTTATCAAAGACCATAGAGCTCATGCAATTCTCCATTATCAAAATGATGATATACTACAACAAAAAGAAAATACAAGAGTAGACGATGCAAAAAGACCCAGCTTGAAGTCTACATAGAAGACGATTCTTATCCCTGTTCTTTTCCTGAGTCTGTAAATGTCTAGGAATCTTTGTACGCACTTTGCTAAGATGACAAACATAAAGAAAGAAATGGTGAAGTCATTCAGAAGAGACGGAAAATCTGCTGAATTTCCGGATAAATCTGCCGGATAATCCGATCGCTCACAGCAAGTTAGTGAGCAAATGTTCGGATAATCCGACGGACATCTGCAGAAATCCGCCGGATAATTCGATCGTTCACAGCAAGTTAGTGAGCAGAAGTTCGGATAATCCGACGGACATCCGCGGCAATCCGCCGGATAATCCGATCGCTCACAGCAAGTTAGTGAGCAGAAGTTCGGATAATCCGACGGACATCCGCGAAAATCCGACGGATAATTCGAACCTCTCACAGCAAGTTAGTGAGCTGTAGTTCGGATCATCCGCTGGACTTTCGCTGAAATTCGACGGATATTCCGCTTGACTTATTTGCAAATTTTGAATTCAAATCCAACAACATTTAGTGCATCTAACGGCTCTTTTTATGACCGTTATTGTTGACCGGATAATCCGACAAATTTTCGTTAAAATTCGGCGTATAATCCGGTTGATGGCTGAATGCCCTTATGACTTTGGATTTGTATAAAAGGGGCTTTAGTCTCTCCTCATAAAGGCTATCTCTTCCAAGCTTTAAATTTTCTCAACCACAAAAGAGCTTCACAATTACTACTCTACTCAATCTTCAATTGTCATCCAACCCAAAAGTGCTAGAGTTTAACAAGAGCTTTATTCTTTGATCTTCAAGTGTTTAGAACATCAAAGCATCCTTTTCTTTCCCTACTTAAAGTTGGCGAGCCTTCGTAAGAAAACTCGTGTGTTAAAGTTGGCGAGTTCTTCGGATCCAAACTCGTGTTGAAGTTGGCGAGTTCTTCGGATCCAAACTCGTGTGTACTATTTTATTAAATAGTAGATTTAAGCCGGAGAGAGTTTCGGGACTGGATTGCCTCAAGCGAGGATACCAATATACATCTTATGTTTGATCTTCTTACTCTCTCTTTTTATTTGACGTATATCGCTTCTCGTGCTTAAGTTATTTTTTATTTCCCTATTCACCCCCCTCTAGGGTTCTACAATTGGTATCAGAGCTTTGTTCTCTTGATTTGGATTTACACCCTTTGAGTGATCCATGGCCACTAACCCTAGTATCAACACCTTCCATAGTGAGGGACACTCCACAAATAGGCCTCCCCTATTTGATGGAACCAACTATAACTACTGGAAGATTAGGATGAGCATTTATCTGAAGTCCATAGATTTTGATTTATGGGATTGTATGATAAATGGTCTCCCTACTCCTTCCAGAGTTATTGAGGATATTACATCTGACACCCTTAGGGACTCACTCACTGAGAATGCCAAGAAGCTTGCTAGTCGAGATGCTAAGGCTATGAACGCTCTTTACTGTGCACTCGATAGTAGTAAATTCAATAAATTCTCTACTTGCAAGACTTCCAATGAGATTTGGAAGTTGCTTCAGGTCACACACGAGGGAACATCACAAGTAAAGGAATCCAAAATTAGTAGACTCATGCAACAATATGAGTCCTTTAAGATAAAACAAGATGAGTCTATTACTTGCATGTTTACTCGTTTTGGTGATATTATTAATCCTCTTTCTTCTCTTGGTAAGGAATATCTTGCTCATGAAAAGATCAAAAAAATTCTTAGAGGATTGGCAAAAGGATGGAATCCTAAAGCTACCGTTATCATTAAGGGGAACGACCTGACAGTCATGAACCTTGAAACCCTTATGGGGAAGCTTATGACTCACGAACTCGACATGAAAGATCAAGAGGATTCTTACATACAAGAGAAGGAGAAGGAGAAGGCCTGTAACACCCAGTTTTCCAGATGAGGGTAATTTTGAAATTTTGTAATTATAATTATTATTTATTGATAATTATTTCATATTATGATTTTTGGTGATTTTTAATCATTTTTAAACTATTTAAAATTATGACTTATGATTTTGACATTTTACTATTGTTTGGTTTTAATTTCGAGGAATTTGTCATCCCCAGTTTTCAGGAACATGAGTTTTTTTGTTATTTTGTATTTTTGAAATATTTTTGAAATTTATTTTATTATTTATGATATTGTTTTGGGGTTATTTGAGTCGGGTTCGAATTTCAGCTCAATCTGACTTGAAACGGGGACCCGGGGGTAGTGTTGACTTTAGTGGACCCACACATTAGTTAGCCATGGCCCACATGATAGAAATATTTTAGTTAGAGGTTAGACTAATTATTATGGATAAGGTTAGTGTGATTAGAGACTTTAGAATGACTAATTTAGCCCCAACCAATTAGCCCTTTCCTAATACTAATAGAATAGGTTAGTGGGGGCATTTTGGACCTTACCATAATAGGACAAATAGCCCCATATGGCCAGCCACTTTGGGAGAGGATAGGCTCAAGTTCATTTCATTATTCTCATCCACACTCTCTCTCTTGTTCTTCCCCAAATTCCTAGATAGCAATCCCTAGCAATTTCTCCACCAAATTCTTCCATTTTGCCACCAAATCTTCTTCTTTCCTTCTCCATTCTAGCCAAGGAGGAAGCGACGCAAGTTTGGGAGGATTCGGAGCTCGTTCGTGTCCTTTTCGAATCTCTACGTGTCGGTGTCGCTCCGGAAAGGCTTTTCTTCGATTCGATCTACCGGGAGGTATAAATCCCTTCTCCTTTTCATTTTCTCATGCATATAGGTCTATTTTGAACCCATAGGAATGACCCCTATGGTTGTATCTCCATTTGTGTCCATTTCGTGTCCATTTGGAGGTCATAGAAGTGTCCTTTGTGTTGTGGTTGTGTCCATGTGGGAAAACCCCAAATTTGGACACACTATGTGTTGTTGTTATGTATGAATGAATTATTACATGTTTAATCTCATATTTTTGTATTGGAGATGTGTTCTATAGTGTCTCATATATATATTAGTGTAGAGAGTGAGTTCTTGATATATTATATTATATACTTGTGTTCTTTTGTCTCAAACTACCCAAATTTGTCATAATTTTTATCCATATTTTTAGTAGCAATAGAAACTTAGAAATGTCATAACTTTTAGCTTAAAACTTCGATTTATCTCCCATTTTTTTAAAGAACCGTATCGAAGTTAGCTTTCCAAATATATATTTTAATAAGCCAAATTCTTTCTGTAACTGTCTGTAGAATTATTTGAGTGTCAGCTGTACGAAAGGCGAACGCGTTTCGATATTTTTGCGATTCCGGGAGCTTCCGGACACGAAAATGCGATCCGTTTGAAGTTTCGGAAAGCTAACATGAAGTACTACAACATACTTTAATCCTAGAATTTAGTGAATACCCAATTGGTACAGTATTGGTTTTAAGTAAAAGAGTGACTATACGATATATGCATTTTTTGTAACCTATGAGCCTATGTAGTATGGATATTAAATGAATATAGAGTATGTAATGCATGATATGTTAGATAAATAAAATGATATATATATGATATATCCTATTTACATTAATGTATATATATATGGTTGAATGCAAGCATGTAGGGATGCAATTAATGTAATATATGTAAGCAATGCATAAATGCATGAATAAAAGAATGATATACAATGCATGCATGAAAGTATATAATGAATGCTAGATATAAATGCAAGGTATATATGTAATTATAGATATGAATGCATAATGTATAAATATTGAAAATGCAATATCATATTTCATATGTAGACATAGAACCAATGCATAGCTGATATTTAGATTGAATGTTAGTTCATTTTAGGTTGTTCGAACATTGAACTGTCCATGTAAGCATATATACCTTCCTTTTCCTATTGCCAAGCCAATTTTAGTTTTCAATATAGTGGAATGTCTATGAATGTAATGTTAACCTTCAACCCCTTAATTCGAAATGTTAGTTAATTTCAGTATTAGACAATGCATGAGCTGTATGCATATGGGATGTTGGCTTAATGGCAGATTTCAGATAACATGGTTCATTTTATGTGGTTAGTTACACCAGTTTATGGGATAGCTCACTTTAGTTTATATGTAAATGTGGAACTAAACTGAGAATGAACTTCACCCTCTGCACAAAGACACCCCACTCTATATAAACCACCATGCCATGTAACCCTTCTCTAAATGATTGCTAATATATATATATATATATATATATATATATATATATATATATAAAATATATATATATATATATATATATATATATATATATATATATATATATATATATATTTATGTAAAGTATAGATGCATGTTAGTTATAACATAAATAGTCTCTACTCTAATGTATATAGATGTATACTTGTAGCCATGCATATTAAGTATAATACATGTATAATGTAGATGGGTTAGCTTTGTGCCATGTGTAGTGTAAACTCATAACTAGTGTTGATTTCTCTTTTCATGTACACCTCCATGTTCACACACACACATAACTTTACATGTTAGTTCTTTTCTCTTATACATATATATAATGTTGAATATGCATGAATGTGATGTATCTTGATATGTGACTTGTGTTGGCTTGTATAGCCTTGGATTTGTATGGTGTGTACTAGCTAGGGTAGACTGGTTAGGCCTAGTGAGACTTTATTGAGTCTATGTTGACCCAGTTGACCTAGCTTTGACTAGATAGTTGACTAGAGTTGACCAAGTGTTGACTTTAGCCTAGTTTGACCTAGACAGCATGTAGATGCATTGTAGCAGTCTATTTTAGACATGTTGTAACTTGTGTTGCTCTGATTAGGAGACAGACACCTCTCCTCAGGCAGTACATTTACTTCAGACATTCAGATACGAGGCGAGTACATTCTCTAACCGTTTCATACTTGCCTGGATTTACATTCTTGCTCTATATTACTTTACTTGATGCTGACACGATTGTTATCACGGATTGGTACTATAAGGATCTTCTTTTGGGATGTTATCCCCTTGTATTCACTAGATACATATTGTGATGTGCGTTTCACTTCCATATTGTATTTACTGAATATCTATATCCTTGTACACTCATTGTGCATACTGTACTCTCATTATCACATAAGTTCCAGGGATAGACCATTGTATACTATTGTATAACATTGTACAACTATTGTATAACATTGTACACCTATTGTATAATATTGTACATCCATTATATAACATTGTACACTATTGTGCAAGATAACGTAACTGGAGTGGATCCTTGTGTATTGATTGGTGAGGGGGAGTAGAATTGGTTATGTAATCAAATCCTATTGTACAAGATTGTATAACTATTGTATATGTCTATTGTACACCCACGTACAATGGAGTTACCATTGCATTTTTCTAGACCGTTTACATAACCATATTGTACTCTAAATCACAGTAGGCTTACAGTTCTTACTTATCATATTTAGATATTTCCTGTCATCAAATCTCTACTATTTTTCATACACTTCTTTCTTTCAGCATTTCATGTACCTTACTCTATTGCATGCTTTATATTTCCTAACATGATATGAATTGCGTGAGATGTTTTGTGCTCGTTCCCGTCCTGACTGGACCTGTTGATAATTTTACAGAGGATGATGAGGAACCATGCACCCTTACTTGGAGTTTGCCTAGTTGACACTCGCGACCTGGACCCCTAGGGAGGTTTAGGCAGCTGCTCAGGATGATACCTTGTATAGTGTAGATAGCTTAGACTGTTCCTTCTTTTCATGCTTAGCTGTTGTCTTTATTTTCAGAGTTGTATATTTTAGAGGTGATGATACTTGTATTCCATTTCTGCTGTACCTCAGTTGAGGATTTCTTATCTATTTCCATCGTGCTACATTCTACCTTAGATTGTGATTGATTTGTACCTTGGTATTGGCCTCCTTCTGGAGAGTATATTTCATGTTATGTAGTTATAGTTCATGACCTAGAACAACGTTCTACCGCCGACACTGCGGCGTAGGCTGGGCGTTGTTACATTCTCGTACCCTCACTGTGGGTATGGGTCATGACAAGGCCAAAGAGAAGGAGAAGTCTCTTGCTCTCAAAGTTACAAATTCCTACTCCAAGGATAGCTCCGACGACAACGAGTCGGACGATGATAAAAAAATAGCTCTCACAGCTAAGCACTTCCGAAAGTTCCTCAAATTCAACAAAGCCAACCGCTTCAGACGGGTCAAAGATGAAGATCCGACGTGCTATCAATACAGAAGGACCGGACACATCAAGAGAGACTATCCCATGATAAGAAAAGACTCAAGCAAGTCCGAGAAGCCTAGCAAAGGAAGCTCGTCCTCCAGAAATTAGCCAACATAAGCATTTGGTATGAGAGCGATGCAAACGACTCCGACAACGACAAAGAGTGCAAACACAATGCCAACGTTTGTCTCATGGCAATCGATGAGGTACTTGATGATCTCTCCTTAAATACTCTTACTTATGATGACTTGGAGAAAGCTATCTTTGAACTACGTGAAGAGCACAAAGGTGTTAGGAATAAATACAAGAAATCTCTAAAAGAGTTTGATGCTCTTCAACTTGAAGTAGAGAGACTCTCAAGCATCATTATTGATGTAAAGGAGAAATCTCCTGCTACTGACACGGGTGAAATAGAGTCTTTGCGACTCAAGTTTCAAGAATCCCTTGTCACCATCAAGAAAAAGGATGATGAGATTCAATCCATGAGAAAGGCTTATGAATTTGCTATGCATAAAGTTCAAGATGCTAATAGAAGAGAATATGATACTTCTATTAAGTATGATGATCTTCTTGCATAGAGTAAGAAACTAGGTAATAAGAACACTACTCACATATATACTCCATGACACCTCCACACTCATCACAATGCTAGGCATACTTCCTACATGAAAACTACACACAAGTCCTATTCTAACACAAGGAAAGGACCATTTGTTAAGAAAAATACTTCGCATCATGCTTTTTATTGTCATCATCATAATACTAATGATAGAACTCCTCGCACTAGTGATTCACATATGCATGTTACTCATACGTCTTCTTCTAAATCCTCTATGACTTGCAACTACTGTGGCTTGCCTAGATATACGACCAATTATTGTCATACAAAGAAACTAGTTGATAAGAAAGTTTATAAATGGGTTCCTAAGACTAACACTCAAGGACCCATACGATCATGGGTACCAAAATGTTCATCTTCAACTTTTGTTCTAGGTGAAGAGTCCTTCTCATGCTAGAAGCAAGTGGATTCTCGATAGCGGTTGTTCACGTCACATGACCGGGGATGCTTCATTATTTATAACACTATCGATGAAGAAGGAAGGACACGCCTCCTTTGGTAACAATCTTAAAGGTCACATTATAGGAAATGGTAATATCGGTTCCCCTCCTTATTCTTGAATTAAGAGTGTGTGTCTTGTTACTAATCTTAAACACAATCTTCTTAGTATTAGTCATCCTACCGATAATGGTTATGATATCAAGTTTGTTAAGCTTAAATGTTTCATTACCGATAGTTCAAGTGGATCTATTGTTTATGAAGGCATTAAAGAAAACAATATCTATGTTTTATATCTTGTCGAAGACACTAACAATGATAGGTGCTTAGTTGCTATGAACGATGAGAGTTGGCTTTGGCACATGAGGCTCGGACACGCCAACATGGATACCATCTCTTGTCTTGCCACCAAGAAGCTTGTTAGAGGACTCCCGAGTATCCCTTTCAAAAAGGATATGGTGTGTGAGAATGCGAGAAAAGTAAGTTGACCACGGCATCCTTCAAATACATCAACTCTGTGAGTACCACTAGACCTCTTCAACTTATTCATATGGATCTTTTTGGTCCTACTAGAGTTGCTAGTCTTGGAGGCAAGCTTTATGCTTTTGTTTTGGTTGATGATTTTTCGAGATTTACTTTGGTTATTTTTCTCGCTTGCAAAAGTGATACTTTTTGTGAATTTGTTGCTTTTTGTAAACGTGTTCAAAATGAGAAAGGTTTTTCTATTAACAAGATTAGAAGTGATCATAGAGAAGAATTTGACAATGCCGATTTCAAAAGATTTTGTAAAAAGAATGGTTTTGGATATGATTTTGCTTGTCCACGAACTCCTCAACAAAATGGTATTGTGGAGAGAAAGAATAGAACCCTTGGCAATATGGCCCGGGTTATGTTAAACCAATATAAGCTCCCCCAATATTTTTGGGCGGAAGCCGTTAACACGGCATGTCATGTTATAAATAGGGTCTTGATTATACCTATTTCTAAAAAGACTCCTTATGAGCTTTGGTTTGACAAAATTCCCTCTATTGAATATTTTTAAGTTTTTGGTTGTAATTGTTTTATTTTAAATACCAAGGATAACCTAGGCAAGTTTGAAAAAAAAAACCTATGAAGGAATATTCATTGGATACTCTACTCATAGTAAAGGTTTTCGTGTTTTTAATAAAAAGAAGTCTTGTTGTCGAAGAGTCAATCAATGTCTCTTTTAATGAACTTAACTCTTCTACATTCTTTTCTTCCGATGATATTGATGACATCTCGTTTGGGTTGGAGAACTCCTCTATTGGAGATCATCCTTCTTCATCTGACAATGAAGTTGTGACTCCTCCAACAAAAGAGTCTCCACCACTCGAGCCTCCTCAAAAAGATCTTCCAAAAGAATGGAGATTTGTCACAAATCATCCCAAGGAGCTTATCATTGGGGATCCTTCTTCCAGTGTAAGCACTAGATCCTCCACTCATGATCTTTGTGCAAACGTGGCTTTTATCTCTCAAATAGAGCCTAAAAATATTAATGATGTTTTTCATGATGAATTCTGGATGATAGCAATGCATGAAGAGCTAAATCAATTTATGCGAAAGAAGGTTTGGGAACTTGTCCCAAAACCTAGCAATCACCCCATTATTGGAACTAAATGGGTGTTTCGCAATAAACATAATGAAGATGGGTTAGTGACTCGTAACAAAGCCCGATTGGTTGCCTAAGGCTATAGCCAAGAGGAAGGCATTGACTACGACGAAACCTATGCTCCGATTGCTCGTCTTGAATCCATTCGTATGCTATGTGCTTTTGATTTCTTTAATGATTTTAAACTCTTTCAAATGGATGTTAAGAGTGCTTTTCTAAATGGTATTATTAAAGAGGAAGTTTATGTAAAATAACCTCTGGCTTTGAAGATTTTCAATTTCCTAATCACGTGTTCAAACTCCATAAAGCCCTTTATGGCCTCAAACAAGCTCCCCGTGCTTGGTATGAGCGCCTTATCTATTTTTTTGTTTCACATAATTTTTCTAAGGGCAAAGTCGACACAATACTTTTTATCAATCCCATAATGACACTCTTTTATTGGTTCAAATTTATGTCGATGACATTATTTTTGTTTCTACTAATAATACACTTTGTGTAGAGTTTGCTAAAGTTATGCAGAAAAGAATTTGAAATGAGCATGATGGATGAACTATCATTCTTTTTGGGCTTACAAATCAAACAAGGACCCAATGGGACCTTCATCAATCAAGCAAAATATACAAAGGATCTCCTCAAGCATTTCGAACTTGACTCATCCAAATCAATGAGGACTCCTATGGCAACAACGACAAAGCTTGACAATGATGAAGATGGCACATCCGTCGACATTCATAAGTATCGAGGTATGATCGGAAGTTTACTTTATCTAACTGTTAGCCGTCCCGACATTATGTTTAGTGTATGTGTTTGTGCTCGATATCAAGCTAATCCCAAAGAATCTCACCTATGTGCTGTAAAACGTATTTTTTGGTATCTCAAGGGCACCATTAACATGGGTCTATGGTACTCAAAATCCTCATCCTTTGAGCTTCGCGGCTTCTCGGATATAGATTTTGCCGGATGCAAACATGACCGAAAAAGTACTAGCGGCACATGTCACTTCTTGGGTAAATCCTTGGTATCATGGTTTGGCAAGAAACAAAACTCCGTCGCTCTTTCTACCACCGAAGCTGAATACATAGCGGCAGGGTGTTGTTGTGCACAAATTCTTTGGATGACGCAGACACTAGTAGATTATGGTATTTCTTCTCAATGCATCCCTATCAAATGTGATAATACTAGCTCCATTAATCTCACAAAAAATCCAATTTATCACTCTCGCACCAAACACATAGAAATAAGACACCACTTTCTACGGGATCATCAACTGAAAGGTGATATATGTCATGAATTTATTGACACCACTCATCAACTTGCTGATATTTTTACCAAACCTATTTCTGAAGATCGATTCACTTTTATTTGTCGTAAAATCGGTCTCCTCGATATCTCAAATTGAACTTTTTCTGTCTTTAACGGATTTTCTGAAGGATTTTCGCATAAATCCGCAGGATTATCCGTTCATTTCCAGCAACTTTCTCAGGAACAAGTTCAGATAATCCGCCGAATTACTGGGGTAATCCGACGGATCATCCGTATTTATTGTTCTCCGCAAAATCCGACCGCGAACGGATACCTCATTTATGGGATGTGTCCCACCACCTACCCGCATTAAATTCGAACTTATCTTCATCCGGATTTTCTGTCAAAAATCCGGTATAATCTGCCGGATTTTCCGTTTTCGTTGCACAGGCGCAGAAAACGAAGCGTCGGGTGCCTCTCTATCCGTTCCTATTTTCTCTCTATCTGTTTTCCTTCCTCTCTATCCGTTTCCAACCATCATAACTCCTTATTACACCTCTCTACCCATTATAAACTCTTTTCCCCTCTCCTTTCTTCTTTCAAACCCATTCTTTTACTCTCTCTTCATCCATGGCTTCTTACTCCAAGCGTCTACGACATGACGAAAGCTCCTCCTCCGCTCAGCCTCCTTCCCTTGCACTCTTCGTTCCTCCACCAACTCACGGCTACAATCCTCTTATTTTCAAGTCGGCTTCCCATCCCAAAAATGGTTCTCCTTCTACCACAAGGCTCCCGTATGTGCCGGGAAATCCATCTCTTGGATCAACTTCAAAGACCATCGTGATTACTTTCGCTTCTCCCGCATCGACGCACTCCTCGAGCGCCAAGTTGACTACTATCCGCATGCCATCCGGATGTTCTACTGTAACCTTGTTCCCGCCAAGGAAGGTCCTGAGTTCGAGACTAAGGTTGGTGGCGTCAAAATTACCATCACTGCCGTATCCTTGGCTAGCATCCTTGGTCTTGATGAGCGGAAGGTTTATCGTTCCCTTTCGAGCACCATAGACCACATCTCTTTCTCTCCTGACATATCTTATGAGGAGTTCCTCTTCAACATCTGTGGTGGCTCTCTTGTTCAATGCCTGGATGACAAGGATCTAAGTCCATTCTTCCATGACATGCATCGCATCCTCTGTCATACTCTGACCCAAAAATATGGAAACATGGACAGCACGACTGCTGAAGAACTCATTTGCATGTACTATCTGGTCGCCAGGCAACCTTTCTCACTGGCAAAATCCATTATCTATACCATGATGCTAATCAGGGACTCTCCTCATCCTTCTCTCCTTTTTGGCATGTATATCACTATGATCCTCGAAGCCAATGGTGTTGACCTCACTCACTGTCCGATTGGTGACCCTCGTCCTACTCCTTTTGCCAAATCAAAGGATCGTGGCTGTGCGGCTCCTGCTGGTGCTCCTGTTGCTGCTCCTGCTGCTGTTGTCGGTGGACCTGCATCTCCTCCGGCGTCCCTCCTTACTCATGATGTTCGCCGATACATTGATCGCAAGTTTGCCGATCTCTCTCTCAACCCATGAGCGCATTCAGGCCAACACTCGGGGGCTCGGTACCCTTATCCACCACGGCTTTAGGGATCAGGCCTACTATATTCAGCGCATGTTTGAGGAGCACACTTCCTTTCTTAATCCTAACACTCCTCATCCTGATTTTTCTGGCCCTCGCTTCACTGATCCCAACGTCTATGATTTCATATACCCGGATGGCGTCGACCCTTAGGGCGCATTTACCACAGCTCCCGGAGATGATAAAGATCAGGAGGGAGGTCCATCTGATGCTCCTGACAGTTGATGAGTGGTGTTTTATGTTTTAGTCTTGTTTTGTGTGGTCCTTCGGGGACTTTTTAGTATGTGTTTTCTGCTGTCCTACGAAACTTTTAAAAAAATCTGTTTTCCTGTTATGTGTTGTGTTTTGGCTTTCACAGCCCAGTTATTGTAACCCTGCTTTTATTATTAATGAATGTTTCCTTCTTATGCATTTCTGTTTACTGTTATGTCCCTTACCCATATGTGCTTCATTGTTCTATCTTTTTCTCACCATCTTTGATTAAATGACAAAGGAGGAGAAATCGTATTGAGGGGGAGATCCTTGATTACGTGTGAGCTACTTTCTATATTCTTATTTTTTGTCAATTATCAAAATGGGGGAGTTTTTTGGCACATCGATTTTGATACTTGTTCACAATAACACTTGTACGTCTTTAGTTTATACTTTTCACAGTCACTTCCAAAAAGACAAGAATAGAAGAAAGGAATCTCCGTACAAATTCTATGAAGCTTATCAAAGACCATGGAGCTCATGCAATTCTCCATTATCAAGATGATGATATACTACAACAAAGACAAAATGCAAGAGTAGACGATGCAAAAAGACCCAGCTTGAAGTCTACATAGAAGACGGTTCTTATCCCTGTTCTTTTCCTGAGTCTGTAAATATCTATGAATCTTTGTACGTACTTTGCTAAGATGACAAACATAAAGAAAGAAATGGTGAAGTAAAGTCATTCAGAGGAGACGAAAAATCTGCCGAATTTCCGGATAAATCTGCCGGATTATCCGATCGCTCACAGCAAGTTAGTGAGCAAAAGTTCGGATAATCCGACGGACAACCGCGGAAATCCGTCGGATAATCCGATCTCTCACAGCAAGTTAGTGAGCAGAAGTTCGGATAATCCGACGGACATCCGCGGTAATCCGTCGGATAATCCGATCGCTCACAGCAAGTTAGTGAGCAGAAGTTCGGATAATCCACGGACATCCGTGGAAATCCGACGGATAATCCGAACCTCTCACAGCAAGTTAGTGAGATGTAGTTCGGATCATCCGCCAGACTTCCGCTGAAATCCGACGGATATTCCGCTTGACTTATTTGCAACTTTCGAATTCAAATCCAACGGCATCTGGCAGCTACCTTTAATGCATCTAACGGCTCTTTTTATGGCCATTATTGTTGACCGGATAATCCGACGGATTTCTTTTGAAATTCGGCGGATAATCCGGTTGATGGCTGAATGCCCTTATGACTTTGGATTTGTATAAAATGGACTTTAGTCTCTCCTCATAAAGGCTATCTCTTCCAAGCTTTAAATTTTCTCAACCACAAAAGAGCTTCACCACTACTACTCTACTCAATCTTCAATTGTCATCCAACCCAAAAGTGCTAGAGTTTAACAAAAGCTTTATTCTTCGATCTTCAAGTGTTTAGAAGATCAAAGCATCCTTTTCTTCTCCTACTTGAAGTTGGCGAGCCTTCGTAAGAAAACTCGTGTATTGAAGTTGGCGAGTTCTTCGGATCCAAACTCGTGTTGAAGTTGGCGAGTTCTTCAGATCCAAACTCGTGTGTACTATTTTATTAAATAGTGGATTTAAGCCTGAGAGAGTTCCGGGACTGGATTGCCTCAAGCGAGGATACCAGGATACATCTTGTGTTTGATCTTCTTACTCTCTCTTTTTATTTGACGTATATTGCTTCTTGTGCTTAAGTTATTTTTTATTTTCCTTTTCACCCCCTTCTAGGGTTCTACAGCGAGCTCGTCAAGCTCAGTCAGCTGTCCCAACTTCTGACCATCAGGGAGTACCGCTAACTGTTACGTAGGCCTCTGATGGAAAGTTGTACAAAACTACCAGTGTCCAGCCCCCGGCGGCCAACGGACAGGGTGGTCAAGAGTCTCCCAACATAGATCAGGGACAAGTACTTTTACTAGCCGCACATCAGGGAGCAAACATGATACCAACACACTCGTGTGCTCGGGATCCCTGGGCCCATAAAATGAGTGTGAAGGTTGCTCGAGAAGCACTTGACTTGCATGATGTGATCCTTCATAAGCGCATAGAAAGAGAAGAAAGCTTGGTGTGTAGAGAGTCCTTCCATGGACATTACTGTACTCAAGTCATTGTCAACTGCGGCTGCAACAAAACAGCAGTACAAGAGGGCCGACAGTCCGACTTCTAACGACTGCAGCAGCCCGTGGTCCTAGAACAAGGCTCAGGAGACGAGATACTTCCTTTCGCCTCTTGCAATTCTACCCGAAAAGTCCCTAACAGCAAGGAAGGGAAGAAAGTCTCTAGCCCGATGATCTCAACTGGCACGGCTAAGAAACTCTCATCCAAGCGATTGTCCACAACCACCACAGCAGGAGTTTATAAAAGCACCCGCTCTAAGATGAAATCACTTGGAGATTTGTCATCTACATCTCTGGAGGTAGCCGAAGCTGGGGGTAGCACTCCCCGGAATGTCCACGACAATTCGGTGTTCCAAGAAGATGAACCAAGGGAGACAATTCCTCCAACAGATGCAACAGAACGAGACACCCCTGGAAACATCCATGGATGCCAAGATGAAGCAACCTCCTATACAGGGGGTAGCACTTCCTCCGAGTCCGAACCGGGGGAGAACATTCCTATATATCCCGACGACTTCTCCATTCGGGGGTATGATTCGAAGAGCACATCCTCCACAGTTCCTTCCACTATTCCTCGTGTGAGAACAATATTTATGACTGAGAATGACCAAGACGGTCCTAGCGATCGACAGCGCCTCGACACTCTTGAGGCCATATTTCATACCCTGGTCATGTCAGTAGACGAGATCAAGGCGGCTCTACCAGCTCTCCAAGGAAGGACGCCTGGCCAAACAAGCTTGGGTCCCGCCGTCAATGCGAACTCAAACACAACCGCACCAACCCCGGGTGACAATCCACCGGGAATGTCGGCTCCCACTATCACAGAAGAGGCCAGGAAGGTGAGAAGAGGAAGTCCAGGAGCTCCGAGCAATGTTTCATAACCGAAAAAACTCTTAGGACCTCAGGATACGACAGCCGTATCCCGCTACATAGAGAGATGTCCCTTTCCCTCCTCGGTACAAGCCATTCAACATCAACTCTTATGACGGGAAGACATCTGCAAGCCGATACGTGACCTATTTTGAGGTCACAACAGATTATCTGCCATATGACGACACTATCCTTACTCGTCTATTTATTGGGGCATTGGAGGGAGTTGCATTCGACTGGTATCGCAACTTGCCGGACAAATGCATCCATTCCTTCGCTGGCTTCAAACGAATGTTCTTGGAAAGGTTCTATGAGGTGTGGCAAGATGTGACCATGTCAACCCTCATGGACGTTGTCCAAGGAGAGAAGGAGCTGACGAGAAACTATATTGAACGGTTTCGCTAAACCGCGATGAAGTTGCCCTCCGGTAACTCAGACTCTTCCTTAATTAAAATTTTCCAAAAGAGGCTTCTCCCCACAATCAGCCTCTGGATGGACGAAAGTCAATTTAAGGACTAGAAGACTTTCGTCATCAGCGCCACTAGCACAGACGACAAGTTGAAAAAAGCTCGCCAATTAGGATTGCACATCTCGGAAGGAGACGACAAGGGAAAATACCCTAACGCCAACAACAATAATGGCGGTAATTCCTCCAACAACCGAGACAACAAGGGCAAACAGGCTATGGTAGCCGACACAGCCCAGAAGACGGAACCGAAGCCGACAGAGAAGTAGTGGCCGCAGATGACTTACTCCTTCGAAGACAGCCATGTCAAGCCCATCCTTGACATGCTCATACAAGGAGATCGAATTCAGCTCCCTCCTCCAAGGCGTGAACCTCGTCCTGCAGAGATGGAGAGCCCCAAGTACTGCCACTACCACCGCTACATCCACCACGCTACACAAGACTGCTTCCAACTGAAGCGGTACATCCAAAAGCTTATCGATTCCAAGGCCCTGGCCATTGATTTCGAGGAGGTAACGATCGCCGCCAACATGGTGTCGGTCCAATTCTGCAGCTTCCCGTTGACGAGGACACAAGACGGAGTAGTACCCGTCTTCCGGGCAAAGATGGAGGTCGCTAATCTTCCACCTCCCCGAGACAAGGCTGCTGGTCTAGTACCCCTCACCACATCACGAGGGAAGGTCATGTGGGTCCATCCAGACCTGGTACCTGAAGTGACTCAACCTGTAAGACCCTCTACCGGCAAGAAAAAGGGTAGGAAAATCAAGTCCTGTCGCACAATCTCGGCAGATGTCGAAGAAGCTACGGCTGTCGTCACCCGGTCTGGTACATAATCCCAACCTACACCGGGTAACTCGGCTGAAGAACGCCAGTCGACCGCTGCTGACGCTCCTGGACCTCCTCAGCCTCCGTCGGTCGATAAGCGCAAGCCAAAGGAGACCCGCTTTGACAAGCCGCTCCGGAAAGACACGCCTCACGGGCTGGAGAAGCCCTACAATTTTGATATTTTAGCACAATTGGCCAATACACCGGCCAAGTTGTCATTGTATGAGCTCCTGAGACTCTCCAAAGATGTTCGCATCGCACTGAGCGAAGCACTCCAGAATGCCGACGTATATCTGGCTCAGGTCAATCTCACTGGGGAGAGCTCGCCGACGGATCTCTAAGACAAAGCTTGTACAGGGGCCGTGCCTAACATTGTGTTCTCTCCGCAGGACATGCTTATCAAAACCAACCAGCACGATCACCCTCTGTATTATACTGGATATGTCGACGACGTCAAGGTGGATCGGATGCACATTGATCCCAGTTCTTCGATAAGCTTTATGCCGAAGAGCATGCTTCATCATCTGCGCATCCCTATGTATCGGCTAACTCCTACCAGTACTGCCATCAGCGGTTTCAATTCCGGAAGAAGCTATCCCATCGGGAAGATTTGTTTGAAGTTCCAAATTGGCGACCTTCAGTCGGAAGTAACCTGCTATGTCATCGACGCAGACACCTCCTACAATATTCTTCTGGGGCATCCATGGATACACGATTATATGATTGTGCCTTCTATATTGCACCAGTGCTTCAAGTACGTCGACAAGTACGGCTTCGTGAGGACGAAATTTGCCGACATCGATCCCTTTAATGGGGTCGAATCCTATTATTCGAATTCTTGCTTGTATGAGAAATCCAAGAGGAACCTAGTCAAGGAGGATGTTCAAGAACAGACGGAGGCCATTGCGGTGCCGGAGGAACCCTTGAGAATCTATCTCCAACCCCGTAAACTAGACAGGACTGTACCTCTGACAGCCACTCTGCGTAGAGAAGCAACTGGTCTTCCGGTGCTCAATGCACAAAAGGAGCATATGACGATCCGACTGCCAAGGTCTTGCCAAGCGCCAAGACCCACGATGGAGCCACTGACGATCAGGTTGTCGAGAGCCGGCCAGCAACAAATAGAGGAGCTCAATCCCTTTGTCAAACCGATGACGATTCGTCTTCCCAGAATAAGTCGACAGCCGAACGTTAAGCCGGGGACTGCTAGCGAGCTAAAAACTCCCCGCCTCGTACCAAGCACTAAGTTGGTGGTCGCAAGTGCACCAATGACTCCACGTTCTGCTCCACCAGTGGAGCCTCTGATGATTAAGCTATCCAGGTCGTCCTTCCAGTCTTTATTGACACAGAGGGTGGCCGAAGAAGAGTTAGAGCTGGCCAAGTATATGGCTGTTCACACTGATGTTCCGTCCACAGATGATGTAATTCCACCAAAAGAGACACCTTACTTCATCAATAAAGGGCTATCTTTGAACTACCTCGAGCTTAATAAGCTTTGTATAATGTATGCTATGGAACACGGTATAGGCACCAACCTACACACACAGGTGACAAATGTCTACACCGCAAACCAACTTACTCCCGTAGAAGACGCTTGCTTCATAATCGAGGGAGAGGATCATCCAATCATCTTCGGCCGGAAGAATGATCCACAGCCCTTCAGGATAGAAGAAGTTAATCTTGAACCCGACACCGGAAGACTGCTCCTTTATTTGTATAGCTTCTGATCCATGTACCTAATGCAAAAACAGGGGTATGATCTGGAGACTACGCCAGGCTTAAACGACGGTACTGGTCGGCGGTTACCCTTACAGTTGCCAGTCCCGGCTAGGAAACCACGGGATTACTACAACAAGACCAGACGTGGGCTAGGTTATGTTACACCTGCAACCACCCCTGATAGCTCAGATGAGGAATGTGACTGGCATTCACATTCAACCGGATCACCAACTTCTGATTCGGATGTTAGCATGGGGGACGTATTTAGGCAAGCTCTGTCTGTCAATATGGCATTTGCTGATGCCTATAAAGAAGATGAAGAAGTACCCGAACTTCTTGAGTTAGAACCTTGGGTCCAGTAATTAGATGCACAATGGGAGAAATGCTTCAAACTTCGTAAACCTCCCACTGAAGATGAGGTTATGCATGTCGACCTCGGCGATGAGTCCTCTCCAAAGCCAATCTTCGTCAGCAAAAGCTTGACAGACGAAGGGCGAGATGTGCTTTTGCAACTCGTCAAAGAGTACATTGACGTGTTCGCCTGGAGCTATAAAGACATGGCAGGGCTAAACCCCGAGGTTGTACTTCATAAACTCAATATTCATCCAGACGCAAAGCCTGTCAAGCAACAGCAAAAACATTTCTGCCTGGACATCATGAATTCTATTGAAGCTGAGGTCAACAAACTGATAACTAGCGGCTTCATCCGGAAGGAGAAACATCCAGACTGGGTCGCCAACATAGTACCAGTCCTCAAGAAGAATGGGAAGATTCGAATTTGCATCGACTTCCAAAATCTAAACGAAGCATGTCCTAAAGATAAGTTCCCTCTTCCCATCACGGACATCATGATCGACAACACATGTGGCTTTGAGCGCATGTCATTTATGGATGGCTTCTCAGGATACAACCAAATCAAGATATTTCCTGACGACGAAAAGCATACATCATTCCGAATACCGATTGGCTTGTATTGTTACACAGTCATGCCCTTCGATTTAAAGAATGTCGATGCCACATATCAGAGAGCCATGAGTGTCATCTTCAGAGATCACCTACGTAAGACCGTGGAGTGTTATGATGATGACATCGCTGTCAAAAGTCGCTCTAAGGGAGACCATCTGCAGGATCTGAGGACGGTATTCGACCTGATGCGAGCGCACAACTTAAAGATGAATCCCACCAAATCCTTCTTGGGCGTATCTAGTAGAAAATTTCTGGGTTTTATCATTACTGCCCAGGGAATTCATATAGATCCGGAGAATACGAAGGCAATCATGGAGATGGGTCCCACAAGAAATCTTCGTGAACTCCGAGGCCTTCAAGGAAGGGTAGCTTACATCAGGAGGTTCATCTGTAACCTCTCCGGGCGGTGTCAACCATTCACCCACCTCATGAAGAAGGGCATCTCATTCGTATGGGACAAAGAGTGCCAGCGCGCGTTCGACAACATCAAAGAATATCTGTCAAATCCTCTAATTCTGGTGGCCCCGGTTGCTGGAAAGTCGTTCTTGCTTTATGTACGAGCGATGAAGCATTCCCTCGATGCTCTACTAGAACAAAACAATGATGCGGGGCATGAACAAGCTATCTATTACCTCAGCCGAATGATGATTGGACCTGAGCATAGTTACACCGCCGTAGAGAAATAATGTCTTGCTCTGGTGTTCGCTATCCAGAAGACACGACACTATGTTACAGGACAAACCATCCATGTCATATCAAGAGTTGACTCCCTCAGGGTCCTCATGACCAAGCCGGGTGCACTCAGCTCTCGCTTC
Organism: Iris pallida; assembly: GCA_029216955.1. Classification (NCBI taxonomy): domain Eukaryota; kingdom Viridiplantae; phylum Streptophyta; class Magnoliopsida; order Asparagales; family Iridaceae; genus Iris; species Iris pallida. The sequence goes on along the minus strand of JANAVB010011138.1, from coordinate 131,544 downwards.
GCTACTTGGGCGACATTATTGTCTTCCTACGACATGATCTTCGTTCCACAAAAGGCTGTTAAAGGTTAAGCTCCGACGGACTTTTTAGCAGCCAATCCAAGTTCGGAGTCAACCAGAATATATAAAGAGATTCCAGACGAGGTCGCCAATTCAAACATGGCCTCCGATGATCCTGTCTGGCGAATGTTCTTCGACGGTGCTTTAAGAACAGAGCCCAAGGGCAACATTGTCGTTGGGGTCAGAGTGGTACTGATTTCTCCCTCTGGCTTGGTGATCAACCGGACATATTCCCTTACAGAACCCTGTTCGAACAATGTGGCCGAGTACAACGCCTTGGTTATCGCCCTCCGACTTGCAAAAGAACTGGGGTAGAGTACCTAGAAGCATATGGCGATTCATAGTTAATCGTCAATCAGATCCGGGGTTTATATGAAGTTTGTCATGAAGACATGATCCCCTATCATCAGGTAGCGATCGACATTATTACGTATCTGAAGGGGTTCTTCATAGAACATGTTCCAAGACTCCGAAACATTGAAGCCGATGCCTTAGCAGGACTAGCCGCTTCCCTGGTGGTCCCAAAATATACTCATCATTTGGTGGACGTAATAGGCCATGAGTTGGTCTGTCCCAAAAATAACGTCTAATTTGGTGAGAGCTATTCTGACCTGACGGTCGACGAGACACAGGATTGGAGGCTCCTATTTATTGACTTTGCAGCCTATGGCATCTTGTCGGAGAACCCGAAAGAAGCCACATCTATTAGAAGATGTTCTCCCAGATTCTTCTACGATACAGAAACAAAGATGCTGTATCGACGGTCTTACGATGGACTACTGCTTCGGTGTTTGTCAAATATAGAAGCCAAAGAAGCAGTGCGCGAAGCTCACAACGGCGTTTGTGGGGCCCATTAACCTGGCCCAAAGCTGCAAGACCGCCTTCGCCGCATGGGTTATTACTAGCCTACGATGGTGGCAGACGAGATAGACTATGCAAGAATATGCAAAGCCTGTCAGGTCCATGCAGATTTCAAATATCAACCATCCGAATTCCTACACCCGACGGTGGCATCCTGGCCATTTGAGGCGTGGGGAATGGATATCATTAGTCCTATCACCCCACCTTCATCCAGAGTGTACCGTTTCATACTGGCAATTACAGATTACTTCTCCAAATAGACGGAAGCTGTCCCGCTTGTAGAGGTGAAGACATCAAATGTGATCAGCTTCCTCAAACATCACGTCATCTATCGCTTCGGACTGCCTCGAAGGATCATCCACGATAATGGTCCACAGTTCGTAAGCCACGCCTTCTATCGGTTTTGCAATAAACACTGAATCCAGAATGTTGCTTCAATACCGTATAATCCGGCGTCGAATGGGTTGGCAAAAGTATTCAACAAAACTATAATCAAGCTACTCAAGAAGTTCGTGTCTTCTAACAAACGCGACTGGAATGAAAAGCTTGGTAAATGCTTATGGACGTATCGTACTACAGTCCGGACGGCCACCGAGAACACACCATTCTCTCTGGTGTATGGGAGTGAGGAGTTCTCCCACTGGAGACTCAAATCCCCTCGCTCCGTGCCGTCCTCACCTACCGATTGACGACAGATGATAATTACCGTCGCAGGCTACAATAGTTGGAGGCCTTAGATAAGAAGCGCCTGTTAGCTCAACAATGAATTGAGCTGTATCAAGCGTGCATTTCCGGAGCCTTCAACAAGAAGGTTAAACTCAGAATATTCCAAGTGGGCAATCTCGTTCTGGCAGTTCGGAGGCCGATGGTTATGACTCATAAAACTGCCAGCAAATTCCAGTCAAAGTGGGAAGGCCCATTTGTCATCGAGGCTATATTCTCCAATGGTGCTTATCGCCTCGCAAAACAAAATGTAGACTTGCTCATGTTGCCCGTCTACGGCAAGTTCCTGAAGAAGTATTATGTCTAAACGACATCCTCTGAATCAACCGGATTGTTAAGTTATGTTCCCCCAGGCAACACTGAACATACACTCTGGTCATCCCAAATGAATTTATATCGCATCTTCTGGGTAATAAGTCATGTATGATCATACCTCTGAACTTCCTTCCCAAAAGAGCATCTTTCTTATGATCTTGTACCCGCACTTTTAGTGCATAAAAAGGGTAACAAATCCACAAATTTCTCGAAACAACCACGTCGATGTCACCTTTGAGTTGTTTCACTTCAAAAATAAACCACCCCTCACATAAAACTTCCACGTCCATATTACCTCTGAGTTGTTCTATGTACCCTTCATGGTGTCCACGCCTGCCACGTCCTCATTACCTCTAAGTAGGAAGACTCCATCGAAGAAATCCTCATATTTACCACGTCCTCATTAACTCTGAGTAAGTATGTTGGTTTTCTCTCGACTTATTATCTGTACCCAAAACTAGGGTACGCTAAGGATAAAAGGCCCATAAATGTCCACAATTGCCCATAAATGTCCACAGTTGACCAAAAATGTCTACAGTTGACCACAAATTAATATCCGCAGTTGACCACGAATGATGTACTAAGTTTTCTAGTACACGCGCCTCTTTTCTCATAATCTCATGCCTCTGGAACCCAGCTGTTCCACGACATTCTTTCGTTCGATACCAAGAACTTCCATATCCACCTTACCGCGGAGTTGTTCTAGGTATCCCTATCAAACTTATTATCTGTACCTAAAACCAAGGTATGCCAAGGGTAATAGGTCTACAGAAAAGCCCTCAGTGGGGCAAACACATAAATGCAGTACAAGCACGACAGATAAAGGATGATGCAAGCAAAGTCATTTATTCAAATCAAATCAAAAGTACTACATTCTTTGGGACCACGTCCCTGCCAAAAAGATGAAGAAACATAAAGAGAGAAAGAAAAGAAAAAGCCGACTATGGTTCGGCGACACATAATTCTCTGAGACGGTCCTTCTGTACGGCCGTCGACCGCTCAAACCGCCGCTCGGCTCGATGCTCGGCCTCTTGAGTCAACCGTTCCGCATCCTCCAGATGCACGTGAGCCTGCCAGCCATCTTCAAGCTTCTTCAGAGCACGCTCCAAGTCAGCAGAAGTACGGATGACCTTGTCGCCATCCCGAACAATTAGCTCCTTATCCGTGCGGGAGGTATCGAGCTCAGATTCCAAGAAAGCTAATTTCCTCTGGAGCTCAAGGATCTGCTCCCTCGTATTGATTATCCCGCGGGAGGCGGCCGCTTCTCCAGCAATGCAATCCTCTACCCTGCGGCCCAGCTGATTATACTGTAGAGACAGATCGTGGAGGTCCTTCATTATAATCGGCTTGGACGCATCTCATGCGGCCCTTACCTTCTCCATAACAGTTCTGAGGAAGGCACGCTCCTGATCTACTGCTGAAGACAGGTCAACTTGCCACAGTACTTGAAACTGGGCCACAAGCTGATCCGCCTCTAGCATTTTGGGCTCCAGAAGCTCAACTATCCCTGCCCCACCGGGGAGGGTTCTAAGGAGTTCAATTTGGCCACGGGAGCATTGACGGGCCAAGGCAAAAGAGGTCCCCCTCTCCATGGCAGCCTCAACCCTTCGCCTCAGGTGATGGTAAAAACTGTCAACTACATCCTTTGACGATTCATCCAGAACTTCCGAAGAAGACAGCGTCAAAGAAAGGGTAGCTGGCATGGTCGAAGAAGATGCACCAGAACTTGATGCCCCTGCCACAAGAGAAATAAGTTTCGAGCGAAAGGACGCTTGAATAGCGGCCAATTCCTCTTCCGCAGCCCGAAGGATCTGGAGACTCGGCAGAGCGGAAAGGTCGACCTCCGGAGCCACATGAACAGACGAGGGTGCAGGGATCGGTTCTCCCTGCTTCGGCCGTTCTGTCGCTTGCTCTCCTGAACTCGATCCAGCAGGAGGCCCCTGTCACGTCCCGCTCCCGTAGGAGCGATCGTCCTCGCTAAGGCGTGATGCCGCACGAGCCTAGATTGCGTTCGTGTAAGGCAATTCCATAACGGCCGATTATATCGGCGGCGACGGGGTCGTCGCACAGAAGTCCCAAGCAGAAACATTGAAAACATTGCAGCAGAATTTAAAGAAGAACACATGGACACACGTAACTCAAAAGAATCTCTTTATTGATATTGAATACAAGATTACATTGTGGGCGCAAGGCCGATTACAAGTATCTCAGGCTCACTTTTCACTCATGTTACAAGTCACTCTGCTCTCTCTCTCTTCTCTCGATACAATACTTGAATCCAGCGGAAGCTTCGGAAGGCGATGTCCATACATTATGTCCTGTATAAGTCTTCGGGTCACGCGGCTGCACGCTTTGACTCGCCAAGGAACTCCATGCCTCGACGCATCCAAGCGAGCTCCGCGCCACGAGCTTCTATCTGTGCCTGCAAATGAAACACTATGTGGGTGTCAGTACCACTGTACTGGTGGAGTGAGCTTCTCGCCCACCCATACATAACCGACACGTTTCATTTACTTTGTGCAGCTAAACCCTTTCAATTGTCTTTCTAGTCTTGCCTTAGGATTCATTTTTAGGACAAGGACGTCTCAGTCGATAACTAGCGATGCAACGACAAGGTCGTGCAACGACGGGGTCATGCTATCTTGCCAACGTGTGTTTTGATCGAGGCAGTGCCTCATCGCTTAAGTACTTGACCAAACTTCAAGGTGGGACGGCAGGGTCGTGCCACATTCTATTTCAAACTTAGACTCGTTCAAGACTGTGCTTTGTCGAGGGGCAATTCACATGAACTCGGCCGTGCCAGGACCTTTGATTAAACTCAAGCGCCACTAGACCAATTCTTGTGCTAACGATTCAAGTGCCAAGGGACGGCAACGGGACGACTCGTGCAGGTCGTGCCTTAGACTTTACTTAGACTTTGCACGTGCTTCAAGATTGAGGCCGCGCCTCGCAAGTTATCAAGACTTATCGTGCTACCGCCTTGCGGCCTTCCTGTTCGACTCATGAACCAACTTTAGACAAGACTTGCCAAACCTAGCATTAATCTCATGGACATCCCGACGCCAATCTATCGTGACAAGCACGGTGCCTACGCTGCAGCCCAGTCTTAGGCCCAGACATTGCGTTACCAACAGGACCTGCATTCAAGCACTAGACCCAAATCCAAGGGCATACACGCGGTGTGCCGCTATTGCCGACACATCTACATGAGTGGTCACTAGCAATTTCAAGCTATCTTGGACATGGCTCGGCGGGGGTATCGGTCCGCCCTTCTAAGGGTAGCTAGCCCCGGAAGCGCCGATACTCCCATGCGGTCATCCAGTATCCTACTTTGAGCCACACTCGCTTCTCCCGGGCGGATGATCCCGGTGCCCCGGAGGAGATCACCCGAGAAGACTACACCTTGTCGACAAGTTGTCCATGACCATGCAAGACTCGATCTATCCAATCTATCCAGTCTTTCCTTAACATGACCATGCATTCCTTTATTCTATCGAGACTCCCAAGCCGCGGGACCAATCTCGTGTGCGGGACTTATCAAGTATTCAGGCAGGACATGACCGGGCAGGACCGGCATGCTTATTCAAGTATTCAAGCAGGACATGACCGGACGGGACCGGCATGCTTAAAAGTATTTAAGCAGGACATGACCGGACGGGACCGGCATGCTTAAAAGTATTCGGCCGTGGTTCATGCCTTAGATAGGCATGGTTCTCCAGGCGACGCTAACGCTCAAGTCATATACTTATACGACGAGCCTTGTTCTCAAGGGACTACTTGACTTGACAACCGCAGCTAGAGCGGAATAGCGCTAGGAATGGCTTCGTTAGCCTAGAGCAACTCTTGTTGACTTGTACGGGCAATGACTCGACGAGCGAAGGCTACGCCGAACTACGCATCGAGGGAACGTGCTAGGCACGGGGTCGACTTAACAACCAAGTTCTCGGGTGCCTAGACTTAAGCCAACAAGCCGTACAAAGATGACTTAACTTGCGGGACGTGCGAAGGCTAGGCCAAGCCTTGCGGGACCAGACCGTGCATGCTTTGTTAAGCATTCGTGCGGGCGACGCCTATGACTTAGGCTTATTCAAGTATCGGGACAAGTCGACGGGACCAACGAGACATGCGAAGGCTATGCCAAGCCTTGCACAACGGGACCGTGCTTGCTTTAGCAAGCAATTACGTAGGCGACGCCTAAGACTTAGGCTATTTCAAGTGTCGGAACAATTTAGAAACTTAGGCCAACTTCCTTCTCCCAAGCCACCGGATCGAAGGATCGAGTGTCATTTTAAAGCACGCTGAGTCGACTTCTATGTATACCGTGGGACCATTTTCCATGTTCTAGGACATTCCGATCCGACGGGATCACTCCCTTAGCTATGTTGGTGCATAGCTTTTATATTAGCCTACTTGTGCGAGTTGAAAACATGATTTATTATGTGCAAGCTAAGATGGAGTAAGTTCACCGAAACTCCCCCACCTGTGCGAGGAGTCGCCTCGGACGAACGAGCCTTCGAGTAGTCGTTGCAAGGCTAAGTTCCAACGCCGTCGGCGTTTCGATTCCTCCGATAGACTTTGCGGGACGGGGCACTACAACATACACCACTCAGAACAAGTCTCGTCCTCGAGACTTTCCTGAAGGCAAGCCATCCTACCATTTCTATGGCCAAGACTTATTCGTACGCATCTCGCCTATGCGTTCCCTTAGTTTTGAGCCACGCTCGCACGACTATCAATCTTTCTGTTAACACGATTTCAAGATCTCGACACTCTCGTTCCCCAAGTCGTGCTTGAACTCAACGTATCACTTGGCTGGATCGTGCACGCATTCCAGGCGTCCCCAAAATACATGCATTCAACCAAGCCGCATGATAGAGAATTTGTCATTCTCACTCGAGTCGCATCGTGCACATACCCAGGCGTTCCTGAAGTATATGCATGTCAGCCGAATCTTGTGAGCAGGGTTTCCTACCTTCGTGATTTATACTATCCATTCATACCAATCCTCAAGATCAATCTTATCGATTGATAACACTTGCAACAGGGACGTTTCGCCTAACCGCTAGGCCAATCTTTTCGAGGCTAAGTCAATGTCAGGATTGGAATCATAGTTCCCCAACAATAATGCCAACACTGACCCCAATCCTAGGGTCAAACCATAGTCGGTAATACGGGGTTTTCTACCCAAGCTCGCGTCACTCAGATTTCTAAACATCGAGCACAATCACCTATTCGCATCAACACGTTCGTTGCATGGAATTCAAATCCGTTCAATCTCCAACTCTAACCAATTCGTGTACTCGATCACAAGGTCATCTAGCTCGACAATACGTTGCGCCCCAATCTCACGCGAGTCCGATTATCTACGACGGTTTATGAATCACCATGCAACGCGCCCGCAGAATAATCGTTCTCATCGGGGCGTAACTCTTGTTTGAGTCTAGACTCATTCATTCTCGATACGCGGATTGGACCTAATCAATCCTCAAGCACACTGATTCATTCACGAGTCACCTTCGCGTCAAACCACAAGTCGAAGCATACAAATTGCCACGCCAAGCAAGTTTGATCACTCCCGCTGTATGAATCACCATACCAGTGCTCACGCGGAGTGATCGCCCTAATCGGCGTGACGCATGTGCGAGGCTGGAATTGCGCTCGCATAAGACAAGAATGTCGACGTTGGGGTTATCGTCGAAGTAAATCCAAGCATTTTCATTTTCATCCGAGACAGATTTTGATTCGACAGTCTACCCGTTATTTGTTCAACCAGAAAATCCTCGAGCCAAGTTTATCTTTTCCTCGATACATTTCAATATCCCGATTACAACATCCATCGGAACAATGACATTTGCACGTTCGTCATTTGCCGAGTCAGAGTACCCCCGAGTTATCGCATATCGGTCTCTGATACGCCTCAATACCATCGACGATATGTGTAACCTGACGATCTTCCCTGCAACCAATTTCGAGTCGTGCGACTGATGCTATTGTCCGAGTTGGATATACCACAATTTCCTCGATATTCAAGATCAAGCTCGATCACTATTCCTCAAGCTCATTTCAAGATCGTCGTTCAAAACCCAAGTCACATTTCATTTGTATCAATCCGAAATCGTACGTGCGATTCCTCTAAGTTTCCTCAATCAAGACCATTTATTTTCATTCATCGGTTCGAATCATTTCGATATCGATTTCTACTCGCGTTGCCTACTCGCAAGTCGTCCGAATGAGATGCTCGTTCGAGACACACGAAGTCACGTCCAACTAAACGTGACGCGCTCTAAGGCTTTGCACGATCGCATCGCCTCGTCGACATACTCGAAATCCTCAATTTCCGCTCGAATGATTTCCAAGAAAAATCTATACACCACTCGGATTCGAGCCATCCGTTCTAGTCCTCAATCAAGTTCGCATCATGCGCTAAGACATCTCTTAGATTCGTTCGACGAATCACTAGCGTAGTCGCTTGCGTCGTACCGACGCACAAAGTCGTTCGCACTATATCTCGAAATCCAAGTCAATCCTTCGTGTACGCCTAAGCGTTAACTCGATAGCATTCCTATCGACAGACACTCTAAGTGCATCTCCACCCCTGACCGAGCGATACTTGATATCGTTCGCGATTCGTTGCACCAAGGGTCGAGGTGCGCGATGCGAAACACAACTTAGCCAAAAGGCCGTGTGCATAGCTATCCCGTGCGGACTAAATGTTGAGTTTGCAAGCTCATTTGTTAGGGTCGACGTTTGGACTAATTATGCATGCATGCGACTTGCTAAGGTCGACGTAGTACTATTCGGGCACACGCGCGACTTCTAACATTAGCACGTGTTTTCAATCGAGTCAAGTTTGCAACGTTCGGCACAAAGGCCTTGTCTATCGATGCGTTTGAGTGAACGCTTGTACGAGCTTTCGAAAATATTTAGACTTATTGTATGGACATGCCGAGGGACAATCGAGAGAGAGCGTACACTTATTTTCCAACGACAAGCTTTCAAAACTGAGAAATTCGACATGAAGTCCAAGGACATAAAGCCGTGCTCTGATACCATTATGTCATGCCCCGCTCCCGTAGGAGCGATCGTCCTCGCTAAGGCGTGATGCCGCACGAGCCTAGATTGCGCTCGTACAAGGCAATTCCATAACGGCCGATTACATCGGCGGCGACGGGGTCGTCACACAGAAGTCCCAAGCAGAAACATTGAAAACATTGCAGCAGAATTTAAAAAAGAACACATGGACACACGTAACTCAAAAGAATCTCTTTATTGATATTGAATACAAGATTACATTGTGGGCGCAAGGCCGATTACAAGTCTCTCAGGCTCACTTTTCACTCATGTTACAAGTCACTCTGCTCTCTCTCTCTTCTCTCGATACAATACTTGAATCCAGCGGAAGCTTCGGAAGGCGATGTCCATACATTATGTCCTGTATAAGTCTTCGGGTCACGCGGCCGCACGCTTCGACTCGCCAAGGAACTCCATGCCTCGACGCATCCAAGCGAGCTCCGCGCCACGAGCTTCTATCTGTGCCTGCACATGAAACACTATGTGGGTGTCAGTACCACTGTACTGGTGGAGTGAGCTTCTCGCCCACCCATACATAACCGACACGTTTCATTTACTTTGTGCAGCTAAACCCTTTCAATTGTCTTTCTAGTCTTGCCTTAGGATTCATTTTTAGGACAAGGACGTCTCAGTCGATAACTAGCGATGCAACGACAAGGTCGTGCAACGACGGGGTCATGCTATCTTGCCAACGTGTGTTTTGATCGAGGCAGTGTCTCATCGCTTAAGTACTTGACCAAACTTCAAGGCGGGACGGCAGGGTCGTGCCACATTCTATTCCAAACTTAGACTCGTTCAAGACTGTGCTTTGTCGAGGGGCAATTCACGTGAACTCGGCCGTGCCAGGACCTTTGATTAAACTCAAGCGCCACTAGACCAATTCTTGTGCTAACGATTCAAGTGCCAAGGGACGGCAACGGGACGACTCGTGCAGGTCGTGCCTTAGACTTTACTTAGACTTTGCTCGTGCTTCAAGATTGAGGCCGCGTCTCGCAAGTTATCAAGACTTATCGTGCTACCGCCTTGCGGCCTTCCTGTTCGACTCATGAACCAACTTTAGACAAGACTTGCCAAACCTAGCATTAATCTCATGGACATCCCGACGCCAATCTATCGTGACAAGCACGGTGCCTACGCTGCAGCCCAGTCTTAGGCCCAGACATTGTGTTACCAACAGGACCTGCATTCAAGCACTAGACCCAAATCCAAAGGCATACACGCGGTGTGCCGCTATTGCCGACACATCTACATGAGTGGTCACTAGCAATTTCAAGCTATCTTGGACATGGCTCGACGGGGGTATCGGTCCGCCCTTCTAAGGGTAGCTAGCCCCGGAAGCGCCGATACTCCCATGCGATCATCCAGCATCCTACTTTGAGCCACACTCGCTTCTCCCGGGCGGATGATCCCGGTGCCCCGGAGGAGATCACCCGAGAAGACTACACCTTGTCGACAAGTTGTCCATGACTATGCAAGACTCGATCTATCCAATCTATCCAGTCTTTTCTTAACATGACCATGCATTCCTTTATTCTATCGAGACTCCCAAGCCGCGGGACCAATCTCGTGTGCGGGACTTATCAAGTATTCAGGCAGGACATGACCGGGCAGGACCGGCATGCTTATTCAAGTATTCAAGCAGGACATGACCGGACGGGACCGGCATGCTTAAAAGTATTTAAGCAGGACATGACCGGACGGGACCGGCATGCTTAAAAGTATTCGGCCGTGGTTCGTGCCTTAGACAGGCATGGTTCTCCAGGCGACGCTAACGCTCAAGTCATATACTTATACGACGAGCCTTGTTCTCAAGGGACTACTTGACTTGACAACCGCAGCTAGAGCGGAATAGCGCTAGGAATGGCTTCGTTAGCCTAGAGCAAATCTTGTTGACTTGTACGGGCAATGACTCGACGAGCGAAGGCTACGCCGAACTACGCATCGAGGGAACGTGCTAGGCACGGGGTCGACTTAACAACCAAGTTCTCGGGTGCCTAGACTTAAGCCAACAAGCCGTACAAAGACGACTTAACTTGCGGGACGTGCGAAGGCTAGGCCAAGCCTTGCGGGACCAGACCGTGCATGCTTTGTTAAGCATTCGTGCGGGCGACGCCTATGACTTAGGCTTATTCAAGTATCGGGACAAGTCGACGGGACCAACGAGACATGCGAAGGCTATGCCAAGCCTTGCACAACGGGACCGTGCTTGCTTTAGCAAGCAATTACGTAGGCGACGCCTAAGACTTAGGCTATTTCAAGTGTCGGGACAATTTAGAAACTTAGGCCAATTTCCTTCTCCCAAGCCACCGGATCGAAGGATCGAGTGTCATTTTAAAGCACGCTGAGTCGACTTCTATGTATACCGTGGGACCATTTTCCATGTTCTAGGACATTCCGACCCGACGGGATCACTCCCTTAGCTATGTTGGTGCGTAGCTTTTATATTAGCCTACTTATGCGAGTTGAAAACACGATTTATTATGTGCAAGCTAAGATGGAGTAAGTTCACCGAAACTCCCCCACCTGTGCGAGGAGTTGCCTCGGACGAACGAGCCTTCGAGTAGCCGTTGCAAGGCTAAGTTCCAACGCCGTTGGCGTTTCGATTCCTCCGATAGACTTTGCGGGACGGGGCACTACAGCCCCTCACTGTAAGCTGGAGGAGAGATGGCATATTCTCTTCCACCGGATCCCCTCTGGCGAACTCTCCCCCGATAATGTCCGTCGTTGGCAATGAAGGACCAGGACCTGTATGTCCGGAGCAACCATCAATCAGCTTAACCCGAAGGATGTGATGATAGAGAAATAAACATCCTCACTAGTCAAGATTTGACTTATCTTACTGGGGGAGAGTTGCTGAGGCTCGCTCACAGTCGCCGCAGCCTCTTTACCAGCGACATCCGAGTCGAATACAGCTGGTTCCTCTGTCCCAGCCGCCCCCCGGAAGGAGATACAACTGGATCAGTGTCACCCAGCTAAAATTTAGCAGTCTCGGGGACGGGTTCAGCAGAGACCACGTCGCCATGGGTTGGGACGTCAACAACTGAAGGAACCTCAACCGTCGCTGGGAGAATCCCGGCAGCAAGAATCTTGGCACTCATATCTCTAATTAGAGTAGTTAGAGCCGGGTCGACATCAGAGGCAGCAGCCAACTCTGGAGGGCCCCCTTCTCTTGATGCCTATAGAGAAAAAAAAATAATTAGGTCGTAGTTCAGGAAAAAGAAGAGCTAAAGAAGAAGATGGTTGGAATTCAATTCACCTCCGAGACGGCGTCAACATCCTTGCATCTCTCCCTAATGAGCAGCCCGCGAGGCTTAACCGCAGCCCGTTTCACGGAGTAAGTTATGCCACCAACAGCGGACTCACGCCTGCTTCGCTTGCGTGAAGGACCAGGCACGACAGGCGGCTGATCCCCCACCACATCTTCTGCGGGAGGAAGAAAGTTATCAGGGTCATGCTCATCATCCTCTTCGTCCGCGTTGGCAGACTCCGAGTCCGACGCAGCAACCGTATTCTCCTTCTTCTTCCTCGCCTTAGACCCCTTGGGCTTCTCTTCCAAGCTAGTACCAACAATGAAGCTGGTACTCGGGTCAAAACCAACAGGAGGCTTGTTCACCATGACATGGTATAGAGCCGCAAAATACAAGATCTCCCCTGACTCCCCAACATCAGTAACTGAGAATCTGGTACGGGTGTGAACCGTGTTATAATAGTGCCAGGCCCTAATGCCATCAAGGACGCCACCTTCAAAACCCAGGCAAGAGCTGGGACTGTCCAAGAATAGCTGACTATACCCAAACTATCGGGAGAACCTACTGGGCAAGTAAGGCTCCAAGTAGACAGTGTTGCGGTTGCGGTATACCAGGTCGAAAGGACGAATGTTGTACAACCAAAGGAGCATCTTATCGGATAAAAAGTGGGGAGGCCCAATACCATCAAGATGTACGGCCCTCACTTCCTCAGTAGTAAATTGAGGAACAAACACAAAAAAAGTGTATCTGTCCACTCTCGCCAGCGCCATTCGACAGGCACGCATAGTCTCGCAATCCCAAGGCATGCGGCGATACTGGAAGATAAAAGCGTCGTCAGCAGTTATGCCATCTTCGGGGCCAGGCCTCATCAAAGACCGATAATGCATCAACAGCCACCACATCAGATAATGATAGGGCAGCTCAATGCATTCAAAGTCCTTCGTCGTATCACGGGCGATGACCTTGGACGAGAAAATACGAAGGCCACGATGTATGCTGCACACCATGGCCGGGAGAAGAGCTAGTCTGACCCCGAAGACCAGCTTCACATCAGGGAGGATAAAGTTACGGCTGATCCTCTCAATAGAACCAGCCCCTTCTGAAACTACTTAATTCCGTAGCCACACCATCAGGAATTCTGCCAGAAGAGCCTTCTCGGACAACGGCTGAGTGTCTTGATAAAAATAAACAAAAGAGTCAGATTGACTCCCGAACCTGTCACCGGTGGTTTTTACCCTCTTAGCGGTTGACACCTGGTCCTTCACCTCCTTCCGAGTTTGAGGACTTCGGGAAGAAACCTGGCCTGAGGCACCGAGCTTAAAAAGTAAGTGAGCTAGGCTTTTGTGTGAGGAAGGTTCCCTTCCGAGCTGTCGTTCTTTTTTTCGACATCTGCTGGCACGTACTGTGATGACACAACGATTCCCGATAGACGACAACAAAGCCCGGGAACCTCTCTTCCAACTCCTTGAACTCTTCATTCGTGGGAGTATACACTTCAATGACATCATTTCCCCAAGGCAGCTTGGAGACATCATGCATCTCGTGGAGAGCAAGCCCCATCTCCCGTACGGGTGTAAAGAAGGTCCCCGTATGGCAGTTGTACATCTCCAGCAGAGCCATGAACAATTTCTTGTTTATGGGCAAGCCGTAATAGGTGCCTCGAATAGCATGGTAGAGACCAATCTCGCGCAGGAGAGTCTCGTAGGTCCGCACAATCCACATAGACAGGTTGGTCCACGAAGGGATAGGGTTTATCCAACACGATAGCGATAACCGGCCAATGGGATAGGACCCCTTCCGAGCAAGTTGGTTCATAAAAGGGTCAGCTTGGGAGAACTTGAAATTGGGACCTTGCACATTCAAAAAATTGCCCGAGGCCAACCCCATCACGTAGCGGCTGACCGGTACCTTGCCTGCATACACTGACCCCAAGTTGTTGTTATAATGAATGTTGCCCACAAACATCCCAGACCGACTCGGAGTCAAGGAATCCTCCATCTTTCTGTCCATCGACAGCATATTGAACCACGACAGTGGGAAGTGATGCTCCATCTGAGGGATATGGATCGCCATCCCGTTGGAAGTAAAACTCTAACTCGCAGATATATCCAGAACTTGGGAGTTCTTTACAGTTAAGGCTTTCCCGAAGTGGAACGCAGGCTTCAAGTGTTTGCCCCCCAGCAGCCCTGAGTTCATCATCATCGAGATAATAAAGAAGGACTAGTTTTTAATGTCTCTCAGCCTCTCCACAGGTTCGTCTTTGGGAAGCTGGTTCACCATATACTCGACTATGTGGTTGAACCTAACGCCAATAGCAGATTGGGCGCGACCTACCAAGGGCTCTCCCGCAGGATTGACTGGCAGATTCACTGAAAAAAGGACGAAAGAAACAAGTTAGAAGATGTTCAGGGAAAATTGCTTAGTGTTTTCGAGCTTATGCGGCTTTAATTAGGCGGGTCCTTATGCGGCACAATTTAAAGGAGCTTATACGGCTCCATTTTGGTGGTGCTTATGCGGCCCAGTTAATGTGAGCTTATGCGGCTCCATTTTGGTGGTGCTTATGCGGCCCAGTTAAAGTGAGCTTATGCGGCTCTATTACGCGGGTGCTTATGCGGCCCAGTTAAAGTGAGCTTATGCGGCTCTGTTACGCGGGTGCTTATGCGGCATAGTTTAGAAGAGCTTATGCGGCTTTGGTTTGATGGGGCCTCATGCGGCCCAGTTCAAAAGAGCTTATGCGGCTCTGATTTGGTGGGGTATCATACGGCACAGTTCGAGGGAGCTTATGTGGTCCTGTTTGTTGGAACTTCATGCGGCACAATTCAAAGGAAACTTATGCGGCACTGTTCGATGGGTCTTCATGCGGCCTTATTTGCAACCTGCTTATGCGACCACAAGACTACTCTCATGCGGCTCGGACATGGGGGATACCCCCATACGGCTCGGACATGAGATGTACATACGGCACATACAACACAGTATACGGATTTTATCATAATGAACTTGAACAGTTTAATAAAGACGAAGAACGCCCGCGCATAAAATATGCGGCGTAGCCATGAAGGTTAGGGTTTAAGTTACATACAATTTCTTCCAATATCCTTACCATCAATGGTGGGGACGTCGGGATGAACTGTAGGCGCCGCAGTCGACGAGGAAGCCGCTCCCTTACCCTTCGCCGCAGCACTGGAGGAAGTCTTGGGAGCCATCGATGATCGAAGGAGAAGAAGTCAGCAACTAGGGCGAGAAAGACTTGAACAAGAGAAGAGAGTAAAGAGTCTCTCTCTAAAAATTACTCATATTTATAGGTGGACATGGGGCGCGTAGACCGATAGACGCTTTGAATTATGTGCTGTCTAGAAGATGAGACCGACTCTTAGGATTTTATCCCCACATGCAAAAAAGAATGCTCAGAATCATCAAAGAAAATCCAAATATTTAATGCCGACTCTTGGGATCTAACCCAAAAGATGACTTTAAATCAAAACAAATCAAGAACAATTAATAAGACGCCTACGTGGCAAGATGGACAGCATGCGGCCAGAGCAGCCTATGCGGCTAGGAAGTCTATTCGGCCAGAGCAACCTATGCGATTAAGAAGTCTATGCTGCATGAGCAACCTATGCAGCTAAAATGTCCTATGCGGCAGAGAAGTCTATGCGGCATGGAGAGCTTACGTGGGTGTCACGCCCCAGAACCAGAATACTGGAGAGCGGGGGCAGACATAGCCAGCTACGTATATTGAAATGGATTCCATCTCGCTATACGGTCACGGCTGTCTATGATACATGAGGGTTTATCTACAAGCCAGCAGTCTCTTAAGGACAAGAACAAGCCTATTGTCTCAATCACAAACAAATAAATAGATGTTACAAGATGTATGATCATTAAATATACAATAATAAGGCATCCCAAATATTACATATTCAGCTGATCATGAAGCTAGTCGTTACAAAATGTTAGGACTAGCAAGAGTTTAGTCATACATAATCAACCCTAGGATTTGTCAATCATGTTACAGCCCGTAGGCAGACAGTAAGTAAAGTGCAATCGAGCTAAACAGGTGCTCGTCGGCTAAATGCCTCAAAAGAATATTTTTACAATAGAGCGGGAGAGCCAAAAATAACCCACTCGTTGCCAGGGTTCCGTCTAGTGGCCACTATCTGGCTGGGAAGTCGGTAGATCCTCTGGAGTTGCTCCGAAATCTGGCCACACAAAACCAGCTGGGTCAGACACCAGAAAGAGCAAGTGCCACAAAGGAGGCTTCACAAAAGAACTAAAACCAGCAATCAGCACAAGATATAAATATAAATAAAAACAAGGACTGGAATAAAAGGAAACATATCAGGATGATATACGACGAGATAACCATGGAACTATTCAGATAGCCAGGCTATAACCCGTAAACCAAACAAGGACCGGGGTTGTAACCCTACGTCTGAACAGAACTTGGAATTCTCACCATTTATCGGTAAAATAAATACAAGCATTCTGGTCATTCAATAGTCTGGAACAGGGTCAGGGCAAGACTAGACTGGTTAGACTCCATCCAATCACTTCACGGCCAAGCAAGAATTAGGGCTTGATACTTTAACTAACTAGGGTTGTCACAAGCCTAATTACTAATAAGATGCAATGAGATTATTCCAAAGCCACAAGCCCTGCAGACCATCCAGGTCACCCAGGTCGAGAGATTATGGTTGAATTCAGGTGGGTTCATCGTCCAGAAAACGTATGTACCCTTAAGTAGCTTGAAGGGTGCAACACATGACAGTGTACTAGAAATGTGCCCTACTCGACGGCAAGCTACAGATCCCAAGCGCGAATAAAATATCAGGCTACGCTCAAGCCAGGCTATGCTCAGGCTAGCGTACGCTCAGGTCTGCGTACGCTCGAGCTAGCGTACCAAAGGTTCCATACACTTCCAATGGGGAGCGTACGCAAGGGTCAGCGTACACAAGGGCACGCTCAAACTACAGGTCAGCGTACGCTCAAGCTACAGGTCAGCGTACGCTCAAGCTAGCGTACGCTCAAGACACGCTACCAACAGGCAGCGTATCAAGGCTAGCGTACGCTCGCTAAAGAGCAGCGTACACAAGTTAGCGTACGCTCGCTAAAGAGCAGCGTACACAAGTTAGCGTACGCTCGCTAAAGAGCAGCGTACAGCTCAGTGGCGTAAGCTAAAAGCTAGCTCACTGTTCACTGTCTTCTCCAAATGGCAAGAACAGCAAGAACTCTAAAGTTGAATCTAAGCTTCAATTGTCCAAATCTTGGTCAAAACAAGTCCGAATCCAACTTTCCAAAGGTCAAAATTGGGTAGAATGAAATTCTCTAAAACATGGAACCATCCAAACTTGAAAACAAGGAAGTTTAATAGATCAAAACCACCAAAAATCCAAAAATAACAAAACTCTAGATCTACAAGAATTAAAGCCTCAAAATAGAAATTGACAAGTTCTAATGTGGTTTAGAATCATGAGAAGAAGCTAATAAAACCATCAAAAGGAGTTCTTTTATGGAAGCAAGTTGCACTTGCCTATGTTGTTCTTGGTTGGTGGAGAAGAGTAATGGTAGGGGAAGGAGAAGTAAATAAGAATTATGGAGGAGAGAGAAGGTTGGTGGGGATAATAAAGAGGGAGGGTTGTGGTAGAAATGAAGGAGAAGCATAGGCTAAGGTGTTCCACCCTTGACCCATGATGAACCAAGCATTGGGCCGGCCGAACCAAGCCAACCCAAACCGAGAGTAAACAAGCCAAGCCAAACCAAGAAGATATACAAATATAAGATAAAATACGTATACATATTCCAAATACGTAATACGAACAATAGACATTACAACTCTACCCACCTTAAAAGAATTTCGTCCTCGGAATTTAATTAAGAGGCTAGAGGGACAAGAACAAGCTACACTATTCACAGGCAATTATACTAGGCAATCAATCAATCATGCAAGCAAGGAATTGATGGCATGAGGCATAAGAAAGATATTATACCTCACGAGTCAAACAAGTCGGGATATCGTGATCGGATATCATCCTCACTCTCCCACGTTGACTCCCCCAAAGAGTGATGACCCCAAGCAACTCGGACTAACTTGATAGTCTTGTTCTTGAGGATCTTCTCTCTTCGATCCAATATAGACACGGGCCTCTCCTCATACGAAAGGTTGGTACCAACAACCAATTCCGAATGATCCAGGATGTGGCTCGGGTCCGGGATGTACCGTCGTAATTGGGATACATGGAACACCTCATGCACCTCGCTTAGCGACGGTGGAAGAGCGAGACGATAGGATACATCTCCTACTCGCTCCAGAATGTCAAACGGTCCTATATACCTAGGACTAAGATTGCCCCGTACGTCGAAACGAATGACGCCACGGTTAGGAGAAATCCTCAGGAATACATGATCGCCGACCGAAAACTCGAGAGGGCGCCAATGAGAATCGGCCCAATGGCGCTGGCGATCTTGGGCAACTCGAAGGTGATCTCTGACTCGCCTGACTACTTCAACGGTCTGAGCAATCATTTCTGGACCAAGCATCTGCCTCTCACCAACATCATCCCAGGCTAACGGGGATCTGCGCTTCCTGCCATACAGTACTTCGAACGGTGCCATCTGGATACTGGCCTGGAAACTATTATTGTACGAGAATTCCACCAGGTGCAAGTGATCTTCCCATGAACCACCAAAGTCAAGTGTGCAAGACCGCAACATGTCTTCAAGAGTCTGGATCGTACGCTCCGACTGGCCATCTGCCTGCGAGTGATATGCTGAACTGAACTGGAGATGAGTTCCCAAACTCTCTTGCAAGCTACGCCAAAAGTGCGATGTAAATCTTGAATCTCGGTCCGAGGTGATACTGACTGGCACTCTGTGCAATCTGACAATCTGCCTGAGGTACATCTCCGCTAGCTGAGCCGTCGACTGACCAACTCTAAACGGGAGAAAGTGCGCTACCTTGGTAAGCCTATCCATAATGACCCAAATAGCATCTCTACTAGCTGGGGATCTAGGTAATCCAGTTACGAAATCCATGGTCACATGCTCCCACTTCCATTCTGGAATCGGTAAGGGCTGAAGAAGTCCAGCCGGTCTCTGATGTTCGGCTTTAACTTATTGGCAAACCAAACACCGAGAGACAAACCGAGCTATCTTCCGCTTCATGCCATTCCACCAGAAATGCTGCCGGATATCACGGTACATCTTCGTACTGCCAGAATAGATGGAATACTGCGAACTGTGCGCTTCTGACATGATCTTCTGTCTGATATCTTCACTGGGTACACAAAGACGCTTACCATGTCGAAGTGTACCATCCCCATGAATACATAACTCTGGTCTTCGTCCCGCCTCATACTCTGCTCTGAGTCGCTGAAGTTTGGAATCTGCCGACTGCGCCATCCGGATCCTCTCGACTATAGTAGACTGAACTTGCATACTGGCCATCAAGGCCACACTGGAAGGGAGAACAACTTCAATACCCATCTTCTGAAGATCTGCTAACAGCTCTGGTTGCACTGTTAGGAAATAAACTTCCGCTCTCATGCTCAATACATCCGCAACAACATTGGCCTTTCCAGGATGATACTGTAGGTTGACATCATAATCCACAAGAAGCTCCAGCCACCTCCTCTGTCGTATGTTAAGATCCTTCTGGGTGAAAACATACTTCAGGCTCTTGTGGTCGGTAAAAATCTCCACCCTATCTCCGTACAAGTAGTGCCTCCACAACTTAAGTGCAAACACCACTGCTGCCAGCTCCAAGTCATGGGTTGGGTAATTCCTCTCATGATTACGAAGTTGTCATAACGCATAAGCTATTACCTTTCCATGCTGCATCAGAACACATCCTAAACCTCTGCCTGAAGCATCATAATACACTAAAAATCCTCCAGTTCCATCTGGAAGCGTGAGAATAGGAGCTGTTATCAGGCCTCGCTTCAACTGCTCAAAAGAACTCTGACACTCTGCTGTCCAAGCAAACTGTGCATCCTTGCGGGTCAACTGCGTCAATGGCGCTGAAATTCGAGCAAAGTCTGAAACAAATCGCCGGTAATAGCCAGCCAATCCAAGGAAACTGCGAACTTCTGTAACTGTGCTGGGCACTGGCCATGACTCAATAGCCACAATCTTCTGGGGATCCATTTCTACTCCTCCTCGAGTGATGATATGACCCAAGTACAAAATGCGATCGAGCCAAAACTTGTATTTGCTAAACTTGGCATATAACTGGTGCTCTCTGAGGATCTGAAGAACTATACGGAGATGCTGCTCATGCTCCGCCTCACTTTTGCTGTAGACCAGGATGTCATCTAAGAACACGATCACAAACTGATCCAAGTAAGGCATGAAGATGCGATTCATGAGGTCCATAAATACTGCCGGCGCATTGGTTGCTCCAAAAGGCATAACAAGGAACTCACAATGCCCATATCTCGATCTAAAAGCCGTCTTCGGGATGTCCTGCTCTCTGACTCTGATCTGGTGATATCCTGAGCGCAAGTCAATCTTCGAGAATACTGATGCCCCCTTGAGTTGATCGAACAAGTCATCTATCCTCGGAAGAGGGTATCTGTTCTTGATTGTCACTGAGTTCAAGGTACGATAATTAACACATAACCTGGACGTACCATCCTTCTTTTTCACAAGAAGCATCGGGGCTCTCCAAGGCGATCTACTAGCACGAATGAATCCCTTGGTTCTGAGTTCTTTAATCATCTTGTACAATATCTCCAACTCTGATGGCGCCATCCTGTAGACTCTCTCTGACACTGGGGCTGTCCCGGGAATCAAGTCTATAGTGAACTCGATCTCCCGCTCCGGAGGCATACCTGGAAGCTCCTCTGGAAAAACATCTGGGAACCCCTCGACTATCCTGGGCAACTGAACTGCTGCTACTGCCATCCGCAATATCGGAGGAGAAGGCTCAACCTCGCCTCGAGAGAAAGAAAACTCTGGCTCTCCTGGAATGCTAAAAACAACTCTACCAACATGGCAGTCTATCCTAGCATACTGGTTCCTCAACCAATCCATCCCTAGGACCACATCATAATCGGCCATCGGGAATTCTATCAATCTAGCGGGGAATTCCCTACCGCTAACTACGATCTGACACGAGGAAAACACACTATCTACTCCCACAAGTCCAATACCAGTAAGTATATTGAGCCTTACTGATAATGACTAGGGCTCCAATCCTATACGTGTCGCGAATCGTGCAGACATAAATGAATGCGATGCACCAGAATCAAATAAAGCTGAAGCTGGAAAGGAGTTGACGAGAATAGTACCTGCCACTACCTCTCCTGGTGCCAATCCTTCCTCCATGGTCAACACCATAGCCTGACCATGCCCTCGAGGTGCTGGTCCCCTCTTCTGAAATCCTCGCTGCCTATTCTGACTCAAGGCCTGGGCTTGAGCATACTGCTGGGGTTGTTGCTGCTGGAATACATGGGACTGAGGCGGCAAGGGCCTCGGTAATGGATACTGCTGCTGCTGCTGCTGGACCGGTCCGGGTCCTCTCACCGAAAAGCTAGAAAGGTTGGACGATGATGAACCACCCCTATTCGGGCAGGATCCAACCCTATGGTCTCGTGCTCCACAAGCCAGACACAATCCCTGCGCCCTATGGCTCTGCCACCACATGGCCTGGCTTCCCACAATGAGAACAACCCACTGCGGAAGATTGCTTCTGCTTCTGCTGCTGCTGAGGGTGCGTCGGAGGTACTCCGCCTTGCTGATCGGCCGGGTCAGGTACTATACCGCTGAAGAAGATGACATAGGAAACAATAAGGAAGGACCAGGACAGAGCAACGATACAAGCATATGATCAGGACAAGAATCCAGGGATTCAGAAGTTACGAACAGAGATCAAGGACGAATACTGTTTGAGACATCTATTCGGTAAACGCTCACATATCTTGATTTACAAGACCTGCATGGGCCACCACTTAAACCATGTCACGCCCTAGAACCAGAATACTGGAGAGCGGGGACAGACATAGCCAGCTACATATATTGAAATGGATTCCATCTCGCTATACGGTCACGGTTGTCTAGGATACATGAGGGTTTATCTACAATCCAGCAGTCTCTTAAGGTCAAGAACAAGCCTATTGTCTCAATCACAAACAAATAAATAGATGTTACAAGATGTGTGATCATTAAATATACAATAATAAGGCGTCCCAAATATTACATATTCAGCTGATCATGAAGCTAGTCGTTACAAAATGTTAGGACTAGCAAGAGTTTAGTCATACATGATCAACCCTAGGATTTGTCAATCATGTTACAGCCTGTAGGCAGACAGTAAGTAAAGTGCAATCGAGCTAAACAGGTGCTCGTCGGCTAAACGCCTCAAAAGAATATTTTTACAATAGAGCGGGAGAGCCAAAAATAACCCACTCGTTGCCAGGGTTCCGTCTAGTGGCCACCATCTGGCTGGGAAGTCGGTAGATCCTATGGAGTTGCTCCAAAATCTGGCCACACAAAACCAGCTGGGTCAGACCCCAGAAAGAGCAAGTGCCACAAAGGAGGCTTCACAAAAGAACTAAAACCAGCAATCAACACAAAATATAAATATAAATAAAAATAAGGACTGGAATAAAAGGAAACATATCAGGATAATATACGACGAGATAACCATGGAACTATTCAGATAGCCAGGCTACAACCCGTAAACCAAACAAGGACCGGGGTTGTAACCCTTCGTCTGAACAGAACTTGGAATTCTCACCATTTATCGGTAAAATAAATACAAGCATTCTGGTCATTCAATAGTCTGGAACAGGGTCAGGACAAGACTAGACTGGTTAGACTCCATCCAATCACTTCACGGCCAAGCAAGAATTACGACTTGATACTTTAACTAACTAGGGTTGTCACAAGCCTAATTACTAACAAGATGCAGTAAGATTATTCCATAGCCACAAGCCCTGCAGACCATCCAGGTCACCCAGGTCGAGAGATTAGGGTTAAATTCAGGTGGGTACATCGTCCAGAAAATACATGTACCCTTAAGTAGCTTGAAGGGTGCAACACATGACAGTGTGCTGGAAATGTGCCCTACTCGACGGCAGGCTACAGATCCCAAGCACGCCCAGGTAACGGAATTGCCTGTAGCTGGAAAATCTCTTCATGACTAATGTATTAATCTAGTTGTTAACCTTAGTCCATTTTAGTAGGTACTCCTGACCGTGGTACTCAGGAGTCCCCTCCTAGACATGATGCAAGACAGGACTAGAATATTTGTACAAGCACAATCGCCCACGGTGTCCAGGATTAATTATACAGGTCATGTCATGTCAGGTAGCCGTCGCAACAGCTATTCAAGATAATCATTTCAGATTATCATGCCAACTGTACTAGTCAGGAGTGCGCCACGATGGGCCACTTTCAGGTCATGTCAGGTTATTATGTCAGGAGTGCACCACTACGGGTCACTATCACGTCATGCTCAATTATCAATTCCAAACATATCAAGTAAATTCGTGATTATCAAGTTCAGGACAAAAAGGCGTAAGGATATAAAAGATCAAGGATAATCAGGCTACGCTCAAGCCAGGCTACGCTCAGGCTAGCGAACGCTCAGGTCTGCGTACGCTCGAGCTAGCGTACCAAAGGTTCCATACACTTCCAATGGGGAGCGTACGCAAGGGTCAGCGTACACAAGGGCACGCTCAAGCTACAGGTCAGCGTACGCTCAAGCTACAGGTCAGCGTACGCTCAAGCTAGCGTACGCTCAAGACACGCTACCAACAGGCAGCGTATCAAGGCTAGCGTACGCTAGCTAAAGAGCAGCGTACACAAGTTAGCGTACGCTCGCTAAAGAGCAGCGTACACAAGTTAGCGTACGCTCGCTAAAGAGCAGCGTACACAAGTTAGCGTATGCTCGCTAAAGAGCAGCGTACACAAGTTAGCGTACGCTCGCTAAAGAGCAGCGTACACAAGTTAGTGTACGCTCGCTAAAGAGCAGCGTACAGCTCAGTGGCGTAAGCTAAAAGCTAGCTCACTGTTCACTGTCTTCTCCAAATGGCAAGAACAGCAAGAACTCTAAAGTTGAATCTAAGCTTCAATTGTCCAAATCTTGGTCAAAACAAGTCCGAATCCAACTTTCCAAAGGTCAAAATTGGGTAGAATAAAATTCTCTAAAACATGGAACCATCCAAACTTGAAAACAAGGAAGTTTAATAGATCAAAACCACCAAAAATCTGAAAATAGCAAAACTCTAGATCTACAAGAATTAATGCCTCAAAATGGAAATTGACAAGTTCTAATGTGGTTTAGAATCATGAGAAGAAGCTAATGAAACCATCAAAAGGAGTTCTTTTGTGGAAGCAAGTTGCACTTGCCTATGGTATTCTTGGTTGGTGGAGAAGAGTAATGGTAGTGGAAGAAGAAGTAAATGAGAATTATGGAGGAGAGAGAAGGTTGGTGGAGATAATAAAGAGGGGGGGTTGTGGTGGAAATGAAGGAGAAGCATAGGCTAAGGTGTTCCACCCTTGACCCATGATGAACCAAGCATTGGGCCGGCCGAACCAAGCCAACCCAAACCGAGAGTAAACAAGCCAAGCCAAACCAAAGAGATATGCAAATACAAGATAAAATACGTATACGTATTCCAAATACGTAATACGAACAACAGGCATTATAGTGGGCATCTTCTTATTCAAAGTATTTCAATTTTTATAAATTGAAAACTTTGAAGGGGGTCTTGTAGAAGCATAAAAAAGAATAGTAATTCATATGCGGCCCAAATTCAGCATGAAGCTCCATACGGCTCAAAAGTTTGAAGAGTTTTATGCGGCTTGGAAAGTCCTAGAGAGCCGCATGCGGCTCAGGAATTTTATGCAGCTCAGGAAGAGCCATGTGGCCTCATGCGGCTCAGAACAGGCCGATTATAGCTGGCCATAATTACTCTCTGCGGTAGGTCGTTAAATGCTCTAATAAAAAGTGACAGTTCTGACGGCTCTGACATAATGAAGAGACGTATCATGCTCATCAAAAGACGAGAAAATCTCTGGGATAGCGGGCGTAGTTCACAAAGTCCAAAATAGTTCTCTATAAGGACCGCCTGGGCTGTCCTTATGCGGCTCGATTGTGGGGACCACCCCCACATGGCTCAGTTGTGAGGCCATCCTCATGCGGCTCGGTTGTGAGGCCGTTCTCATATGGCTTAGTAATGAGGTGTAACGCCCAGTGCCAAAATATGTAGGACTAGGAACGTAGACATGCCAGTTGTATTCATACGTAGTACATAGGCTTCGTATGAATACATAAGCTGTAAAATGCAGTAGAACCATAACTAATCTCATCCACACAAAATAAATGAATAAAAGATATCATATAATGATAATGAATTATCTTGATACAATATGTGTTAGCCCAATGATTATATCATATTTTTGAATATGGCTAATCAGTTAAGTTTAACATAATGACATCACTAATATTCATGTAATCACTATTATGTTGCTACTTAAACTTAGCATTGTCCTAATATTAGTATTGTCCTAAATGTTATATATCATATTGCTATGCTTGTATCATATTGGTTTGTTTGTCTAACATGTATTTATAGACATGCTGTAAGCATGATCAAACATGATCAAACCAGGACATATGCAATGAAGTATTATTGATGGACAAAAGACGGTATCATACAAGAAGATTTCTCTGAACCGCCTAACGACCTATCCGGGGCCTCGCATCGGGTGTCCCCGAAAGGTATTCAGATTTCCAGATCTATTTATCTTTAGACGACCGCCGTCAAGGAAAAAGACGTCTTCATGTCTGCTCAAATATTTAAAAAAAAGGCGTCATCAAAGGGCTCTTAGTTTTTCTATTTTATCAATGTATTTTTCATATTTATTGAGTCTAGGAATACGATGTACACTGCATCGTACTGGCAAATAAGCTACCTAAGAAATATTTTCAAAATACCCTTTCATTTTGAAAACTAGCCCACTTACAAAAGCCCAAACTACTTCCTAACTGCCTGACTTTTCAAAAAGCCCAAAACCATATTTGCAAAAACCCTGACAGAACTCCAACAGAACTCGGACAGAATTCGGCCATAGTTCGGCCAGAATTCGGCCAGAGTTCGGTTAGTGAACGTTGCTTTTTGAACTTGGTTTTCCTGCAGTTACGGATTCCAACGAGATTTTCTCATCGAGTTCTGTCCGAATTCTGTCCGAATTCTGTCAAAATTTTGCCTTTGAAAAAACTATAAATAGAGAAGGATTTTGATTATTTCAACTCACTCATTCACTTTCATATCTCCTCTCTATAAGCCTACTACTTCTTCCAAAGTATTCTGAGCTATTCATTTTCAAATTCTAAGCCAGTTACAATCCTCTAGTCGATTTGCCAGTGTGGAACTGTCTAGAAGTTTCAAAGTGGATGTAATCAGAGGCTTGATTGAAGGTACACACTTTACAATTAAAGTTGGTCGAGTACTTCGGATCAAAGCTCGCGTTGTAGAAGTTGCAAGAACTTCGGATGAAAACTTGTGGTGATTTTCTATAGTAGATTCAATTGGAAGCTAGAGTTCTTCCGACTGGACTAGTCCTCACAAGAGAAAAACCAGTATACATCCTTGTGTTTGCGTTTGCTCTCTACTCTCTACTTTTTATTTACATATTTGTGATATATTATCTGTGATCTTGTTACTAAATTTTTTAAAATAGTTAATTTCCGCTGCCTACTCTATTCATCCCCTCTAGAGTATTGCGCTTTACAACACGTTCCTACAATCGGTCCTATAATTGGTATCAGAGCAGTGCTGCAACTAGAGGTAATATATTCTGATCCTAATTGTTCCTACAATTGGTATCAGAGCGGGTGCTTGTTATATTGAGCAGGTTCTCCTTCTAGAGATATTATTGCAGGTGTTTCTTATAGAGATATTATTGCTTATACCAATTGCTCCTTCAATTGGTATCCTAGCAAGGACTCTATTATTTGGCTTAACATCCTTGGAGGAGATCCTCATTATCAGAGCGGGTTATACAGGTAAAGCGAGATAATATTGTTATTATATAACTGCTGTTACATAGATCACTATATCACATATGGCAAGTATGTACTTTATAACTGAAGAGCAATCCTCAAATAGACTCCCACTATTTGATGGAATAAACTATAGCTATTGGAAAACACGGATGACCTTCGATCTGAAGTCTCTAGATTTTGACTTATGGTCAATTGTTGTCAATGGCTACAAAAAGCCTACTATCACTTCTATTCTCACATCCTCTATAATCAATAAGCCCTATTATAGTTACACGGAGGAAGAGAAGAAGTTAGCTAGCCTTGATGCAAAAGCTATACATATGTTTTATTTTGCTGTAGACACACATGTATTTAATCTTATTAATACTTGCACAACATCTCATAAAATTTAGAAAGTTCTTGAAGCTACTTATGAGTGCAAGTATGAAAGCAAAGCTAGCAACTCTAGAGAGAAGGATAGTCTTCATAATGATGCAAATATGTACATGATGGAATTGGGATTTAAGGTACGACTCAATCCCTTATACGAAGAAGAGCTTGTATGTGACAATTACAAGAAGACAGGCCACATCCAAGAAGATTGTACTACTGCTAGAAAGGAGAGTCACTACGAACAAAGATTATCATCTCACAAGTACACTAGCACGAGCATATGGTATGAAAGCGAAGCAAGCGATTCTGATGAAGAAGAATAAGAAGAAGAAGAAGAAGAGACCTCATCAAGCTACAAATTTATGCTCAATGACATTATCAAACGAGGTACAAAATAATTCTTTTTCTGGAGAGAGTGAATTTTCTTATGACGATTTATCTGATGCTTTCAGTGATCTGTTAGAAGAACACAAGAAAGTATTAGATAAATATAAGCAAGCTAGAAAGGATATTCAATCCTATAAGCGTGAGATTGAAAAGCTTACTTGTTTATTGAATGATGCTAGAGATACTTCTACTTCTGATAATTCTACTGAGATTTTCATACTGAAGTTTAGATTGCATGAGGCACTTGATTGCATTGAGAAAAGCACTCAAGAAAATGCTAAACTTAAGGAGGAACTAGAATCAGAAAAGAAGAAGTATTCTATTGCTTCATGTAGAATTGATGCTCTTTCTGCTAAGTATGATGAGATTTTTGCTAACTCTAAAAAGTTAAAAATTAGACTGGGAAAGCAGGTAGTACAACCTATGACTCAGTCTAACACAAGACACTTAGCACATCACAAAGTCACACACGTCAGATCTTTTAGAAAAGAAGCAAGCAAAGCTAAAGCTTCACATAACTATGCTTTCTATTACAAGTATCCACACATATCATGTCACACTACTGCATGTTCTCATACTGTTGCACATAGTACTAATATTAATTCTTTCTGTCATTATTGCAGTTTGAATGGACATATTTCTAATCATTGTCAGATTAGAAAACTAGTTGATATGAACTTGTGCAAATGGGTTCCTAAAGCTAACAAATGTGGATCCAAGTATTGGATACCAAAGTCTTCACCTAATATTGCAGGTGAAGATTCTCATATCAAATAGAACCATGAAACATGTTGGTGATTGCAAAGCTACAAAGGTTATCTTCCATGCAATTACACCAACAGAAGTGTGGTCACTAGAACCACTTCGGTAACATGCTTTCTAAATAGTTTTTAATATCTAGCATATTCTTATTGATTTCTTGCTATTAGATCTCATTGATATCTTTTAATTATTTATTGTTTAAATCAATGTGAGACATAATCCTAGCATGACTAGCTGTTTAGCTTAAATGTTTAGTTCACACTATATAGTGTTTATTTTCTATTAGTGTGACAAATTTTTCTATGTATGCTCTTTATTTTAGTTTTATCCTTGCAGCATGCATACCACTCTAGTCTCTAGGAGCTTTTGTTTTTGGTCTATGCTTTTGACTCTTCATTTTTAATATTTTTTTTTGGTCACTTCTTACCGATTTGTCTTTAACATGTATTATTTACTTTGATCGATATTTTGTGAGTATGTATGTTTAGCACAAGTATTCTATTTACTTGAAAAATATATACATATATTTTTATGTTAACCTTGTGCTTACATAATATACTTTACTATTGATTCTCATATTTTATTTTGATTAATTTCTTAAGAATCAATTACATCTTGGTCTGATAAAACATATTTATGCATGTTTTTGATCTTGTGATATTTTTATGCTTATTAAGGATACATGAATAATTCATTTTCATTTATATATTGCTCATGTTTCTTATATTTTTGTATAAATATCTTTATGGGATATATGAGTTAAGTTCAAGGTCTATATTATATTATTTTGAAAAGTAGTTTCAAACTTGTGCTTATCTCATACATCAGCTATTGATAACTTTGGACAAATTCATGTTCTTATCAGTTTCTTCCTCAAAGCCTCTTTTAGTGATATTTTTCTTGGCTTTTTGGTTGACATTTTGGATACTTGATATTTTTAATATCTTGATCTTGATAAACCATTCTTTGGGTATTTACTTATTTTACTTTTAGGGATTCTGGATTTCGATGATGTTCGATGATACTGCATATATTTCTTTGAATCTAAGTTCTTAAGAGTAGAAATCATTTTGGGAACAAGCCGAACGGGTCCTTCTGTCATACATTTGTAAATAGCCTGAAGCGATACGGTGTACTAGTCTTCGGACTACCGCTAGCTGGGAACCGGCCCCTACAGCTAACCCGAAGTGATCAATACTTTATAGACTTAAGAATTATTAAGGTATACTTGCAACAATTATCTAGTTCTGGATCGAAGGTGCTGTCAAATCTCCTATATTCCAAAATACATCAACATATCTAGGTCCTACATTTTGATTCACAAATATTTTATATTTTATTGTTACCCAATAATTTTGTAGCACATATGGATAAATGTAATTGATACATCTTATACGGTATGCTACATTGTTCTAAAATTTTTAAGTCTATAGAATATAATTTATTTCATATTGCACTAATTCTTTTTAAATCCTCGGTTATTAAAGAAGAGATTTGTTTTGGGTACAAGCCTACAAAAGGTCTGTCTGTCACCACGACTACAGTCGAAGCGAAGTGGTACTTAAGTGTTCCCCGGTGAACCTCCGTTAGCTGGGACAGTACCTCTACAGCTAACCTAAGATTGATCAACGCTTTATAAACTAAAGATTTATTGAGATCTAGTTGCAATTATTATCTGATGGATTTTGAATTTTAGATTTGATGGATAATATTCTCCCTTTATATTTTCACAAAAGGTAGCATTTGTTGATCTATCTTGTCAATTGTTAGATTCTATAGCATAGATCAATTTATGTCATCTTTTGACTTATACGATTATTCATCATGCTAATTTGAAATATATTTTGATTTTTTTAAATATTCATTTAATGGATATTTCTTCTTTTGTCTAAAGATGATTATTTTTCGTATTCGTGA
Source organism: Iris pallida (assembly GCA_029216955.1). Classification (NCBI taxonomy): domain Eukaryota; kingdom Viridiplantae; phylum Streptophyta; class Magnoliopsida; order Asparagales; family Iridaceae; genus Iris; species Iris pallida. The sequence goes on along the minus strand of JANAVB010011138.1, from coordinate 100,815 downwards.
CTACTCATTGAATATTATGGTATTGTGATTTCATCTTTAGCTTGTGTAATATTCGTAATATTCATGATTTTGAGCTCTATATTATTATCTTCTTATTCAAGTCACTTACTATCTATAACAGTAATTCTTTGCGGGGAGAAGTCATGCAAATTGAATCTCTCTCTCAAAGCATTTCTTTTCTTTAAACCTTACGGTTGTCAGTGAACACCGTGCTAAGGCTTTAAAAGGGAAGAAATGAACTTTGATAAGAAGACATAATATGTTAGGATTAATTTTCTACTTTTGAAAATATGTCTCTGAATTTTATTTTAAAATTTTGTCTATACTATTATTTTTGGATATAGCCATGTAAAGGTGGAGCAGTTAATTGTTTCAAATCAATTATCCCCTTGACATGCCATATATCTAGAATATACTTTTCTTTGGATATTTATCTAGTTATGTTTATTTGTTCAAATGGATTTATTTATGATTTATGGATTCTTTTATTAAAATTGTTTTTGTGATTCGAATCGCCAGCTTTCAGTCTGAGGAATAAATGGATGCATTCGAACATTTACTAAGACAGTTTTTCGTAATAAATTCCACATTTTTGAAAAATCTATTTGATTTTTTTGATTTATTGAATCTGTCCAGTACTCAAATGTTATTATTAAAGACAGTGTTCAAAATCTTTTAATGTCTTAAAATATTTTTTTATATATATTGGAAATATATTTTGTTTGTTCATCTTTAAGCATTTATTCATTGGATATTTCTTTTTCTTGCCTAAAGATGATATTTGTTTTGAGTTTGGAATTTTATATGCATTTGATCAAAGGAAAGAAGAGATGCATATCTTGGATATCCCTTAGATCTTGTGATTATTTATCTTTTTTTTATTTTATTCATATAAATTATTTTTGAACTATATACGTATATTTTAAGGGGGAGCAAATTAATTGTTTCAATTCTTTTATGCCCTTAATATATGATATAACTAGTTCATCATGAACATATATTCTATTACTTAAAATATCTTGTTGAGTTGTTCAGGATTTTTGGATTTGTATTAGATGAGAGAATATATGATTATTATTATTTATTTTTATTTCTCTCATTCGAATTTTTAAAAGTTATCTTGCCAAATATATATTTAATTATCCTTATTTAATTAAGTTTAAAATTACTTTTGGCATTTTTTATTGAGATTTTATCTTAAAGTTCATGATTATCTATATTTAGACTGATCATACTTTGCGGGGGAGCATTCAAGTCGACTGAATTTCTCCTTCTCAAGTATTTTGTCTTCGTTACCTTCATGTTTATCTGATGGATATATATCATGCTATGGTAATTGAATTCAAATGCATGAACTTTGGTATAGATTTTGCATAGATTCTAGTATACGTATCCTGATGTCTTTTCGATGATTATACTCGTAATGGAATTGATTTACTAATTTGTATGGGCAAATTATGAATCATTTTTTTTGTGATCATTGTTAAAAGTCTCATTATATTTTTTGACTTTTTTATATATACTAGATCTGCGCATTTCTATTCCTTATGATTTATTTATGACCAATGATTGATTCTTACTATTTATTGATTAATTTTTTTTCTTTAACCAACTATATTGCGTTTTGACAAGTTTTTCTACCTTACTTTGTAATTTTCTAAACTTGTCGTTACACTGTTCTCCTAATCCTTGATCATGATTATTTTTACTCTCCTCTTTTACTTGCTTGAGTTCATTTTAGCTCTAATTACGGAGGAGCTTATTTTTGATCATGTCAAAGGGGAAGAAATAAGTTTAAGATGGAGAAATAAGTTTAAGTCAGCATACAATATTCTAGTATTATGTGTTTATTAGTGATACATGCATCGTATTATGTGTTTATTAGTGATACATGCATCTATTATATATATATTAAACTTAAAGGATTTGCCATAATCAAAAATGGGGAGATTGTTAGCCCAATGATTATATCATATTTTTGAATATGGCTAATCAATTAAGTTTAACATAATGACATCACTAATATTCATGTAATCACTATTATGTTGCTACTTAAACATAGCATTGTCCTAATATTAGTATTGTCCTAAATGTTATATATCATATTGCTATGCTTGTATCATATTGGTTTGTTTGTCTAACATGTATTTGTAGACATGCTGTAAGCATGATCAAACATGATCAAACCAGGATATATGCAATGAAGTATTATTGATGGACAAAAGACGGTGTCATACAAGAAGATTTCTCTGAACCGCCTAACGACATATGCAATGAAGTATTATTCAGATTTCCAGATCTGTTTATCTTTAGATGACCGCCGTCAAGGAAAAAGACGTCTTCATGTCTGCTCAAATATTTAAAGAAAGGCGTCATCAAAGGGCTCTTGGTTTTTCTATTTTATCAATGTATTTTTCATATTTATTGAGTCTAGGAATACGATGTACACTGCATCGTACTGGCAAATAAGCTATCCAAGAAATGTTTTCAAAATACCCTTTCATTTTGAAAACTAGCCCACTTACAAAAGCCCAAACTACTTTCTAACTGCCTGACTTTTCAAAAAGTCCAAAACCATATTTGCAAAAACCCTGACAGAACTCCAACAGAACTCGGACAGAATTCGGCCAGAGTTCGGCCAGTATTCGGCCAGAGTTCGGCCAGAGTTCGGCCAGAGTTCGGTTAGTGAACGTTGCTTTTTGAACTTGGTCTTCCTGCAGTTACGGATTCCAACGAGATTTTCTCATCGAATTCTGTCCGAATTCTGCCCGAATTCTGTCAGAATTCTGCCTTTGGAAAAACTATAAATAGAGAAGGATTTCGATCATTTCAACTCACTCATTCACTTTCATATCTCTTCTCTATAAGCCTACTACTTCTTCCAAAGTATTCTGAGCTATTCATTTTCAAATCACAAGCCAGTTACAATCCTCTAGTCGATTTGCCAGTGCAGTACGGTTTAGAAGTTTCAGAGTGGATGTAATCAGAGGCTTGATTGAAGGTACACACTTCACAATTGAAGTTGGTCGAGTACTTCGGATCAAAGCTCGCGTTGTAGAAGTTGCAAGAACTTCGGATGAAAACTTGTGGTGATTTTCCATAGTGGATTCAACTGGAAGCTAGAGTTCTTCCGAATGGACTAGTCCTCACAAGAGGGAAACCAATATACATCCTTGTGTTTGCGTTTTCTCTCAACTCTCTACTTTTTATTTACATATCTGTGATATATTATCTGTGATCTTGTTACTAACATTTTTTAAATAGTTAATTTTCGCTGCCTACTATATTTACCCCCTTCTAGAGTATTGCGCTTTACAACTCGTTCCTGCAATCGGTCCTACAATATGTTGGGCGGAGACAAATATACTACCAACAAGTAAAAAATACATGAGAAAGGAAATAAATTTTGGGCGAACGAAGCGAAGACGATCCAAAATTCAATCATCCTCGAAGAAATATAGCGGATCACAGCTAGAGCTAGAGCACCTGCGAAAGACAAGAGCACACACCTGGGGAGATAATCAGGTCGTCAGAGGGACGTAACAAGACACATAATATCATGCCATATAAACTGAATAAATACTGCTCAAATAAATAAGTCAATTGAATTATAACATGGTCCAATACACACCTATTGAACGAGCGTACCATCCCCCCCCACCAAACGAGGACATGATATGGTAAACTAATTCACGATGACGTATCTTTCCGTGCTATGAATCCAATATGGTATCCGGACCCCAACAAGGTTCAATACCTTCTCATCGAAGTAGTAAGTCACACCTACAACCAAACAAGGACAAGATGTGACGAACTAATCCGCGACAAGTTATTGTTCTAAGCCACGGTAAGATACAAGTACCCAAACCTAAAGTACTCGTACCTAACGGATAAAGGTGCCTAACCATTCTAAGTGAACAATCCTTCCTACGCATGGGCCCTGCTAAATAGGATCGGCATAGTCCCCCCTTGGACACTAGAGGCCCCATCAGTAAGAGCATGACGTTCCGCAGAATCATCAGTGACCGTCAGTAATCATGGATAATCTGACCCGCGTCTCCGGCGGAGCTCACGGGTTACAAAAGGAAAAGTGCATCGAAGCACATACGCTAAGGAATTGTCCTCTCCGCCTAATGCCTACTGTGTTGTATCCACAACACAAAACCACTATAACCGCTAAGTCAAACTAGCATACAATCTCTATTAGCGGTTATTCCTATCGCACGGCTTATACGCACCGGTGGCTAGCCAGTCACGCATGTCCGTGTTCTACATATGACACACAACTTCGTGGTACGACGTGTCAAGGCCAATGAATGCAACACACAAAGGTGGTCCCTTAAATCTAGGTTGAATGTGCAAGAAAAATAATACATAGCAGGAAATATAAATGAACAGTAAGTTCTAACAGGTTATGCCATGTATCACAGTTTATTTTGTATAAAGAAAATAATGAACAATGCATGAAATATGAGCTAAAATAAGTAAACAGCAAATGGTAAGGTGTCTTGCCTGGTAGGACACCTGGTGTGCTACGATAATCATGGTGGCATGAACTGCGACTTTGGTGTAACAACTATGCAATGTGACCTCTGATGGTGGCTCAGACAGTTCCAATGGTCCAGAAGGGTCAAATTAGTTTAGGGTGGACATAAGGTAGTCTCAAAATTTGCGAAAGAATAGGAATAACGGGATTGGTATGGTCAAGAATCGATAGTCGAAGGGTTGTGAAAGTAATATATATACTATTTTAGAAAAATAGTTATGATGCTTGAAGCTATGTTTTATAATGAAGTATAATTTTTAGATAAATGCATACTTGAGAAGAAAAAGAATTAGAAATCGTTTTTAGGCTAAACCCTAATTTGTCAAAAATAAATTTATAGGAAGAAAACTATATTATTATTGGTAAAATAATTTAGACAAATCTTTTGAAAATATTAGAAAAATCATTTTATAATTTGAAAACTATATTTTCACAGGTCAAAATATTTCTAAATGATCATTTATAATCTAGGAATTTTATTTAAAATTTTAAAACCATATTTGGAAATATGAGCCAAACCAAATTTATATAACTATATAAAATAATTTGAAAAGATTATTATACCCAATTACGCAAAAAACAGTTATTTATAGTAACTAATAATAACATAATCTTAGTTACCAAAAGTATAATAATAATAATAGTTGAAGTAGTGAAATGAAAACACAACAACCTTATACAATAATGCTAATGGAATTATTTACAACTATATTCATCCTAATAACATAGATAGTCTATACCCAAATTATTATACAGTTTTGCAAAATTTGTAACCCTAGATTTTAGAACTGATAATAATAATAATAATAATAATAATAATAATAATAGAAAAAAAAAGAAACAGTGATAAATAGAAAAAAAAATGAACACATAAATAAACAAAAAACAAAAACAAAAAAAACAACAAAATCAAAAGAGCAGCAGTCTGCTGCTGTTCCCTAAAAATGGGAAAGGGAGAGAAGTGTGACGAGAGAAGGGAAGAGAGGTACGAGAGCGGGAGAGTGAAGGGAAGAAGGCCGGCGGAGGCGATCGAGAAATGTGCGAGCGAAGGAGATCGGACGGCGACGAGGAGAGGGAAGGAGATGGGAGACGGTAGAGGGAGTGCACGCGGAGGAAGGGGAAGCGCGGGGAGGAAAGAGGCAAGGGCACTGTCGTGGCGACGACGGGTGGCGACCGCGGTGCTCCAGGGAGGCGCTGGTGGGGGTTCGCTGCGGGGCGGAGCTAGGGCGGACGGCGAGCGGGGAGCGGCGGCCTGACACGAACGGAGGAGAGTAGCGATCACCGTTCGGTCGGCGGAGGGGTTCGTTTGGGAGAGGGGTTTTACGGAGGGCTCGGAGGAGGCTTCTCGGCTAGACGCGGCGGCGGCAAGGGTCGGCGGCGGACGGGAGGTTGCCCGCGCGATTCCGACGAAGGTAAGGCGGTGGCAGTGGTGGTTTCTATTTTCTTTTTCTTTTCTTTCTGTACGACGGCGAACTGGAGGGCCGCGGTGGTGGCGGGTGTGGAGATAGGGTGGAGGAAGACAGCCGGTTGCATGGCCGGTGGCATGGTCAGGCCAAGAAGGTGGTGGTTGGTCGTCAGGACTCGGCAGTGGCCGATCGTGGTCATGGGAGCCAGTGGTATTTGTGTTGATGTGGTGGCGGCATAAGGCTGCGAGGGTGGTATTGGTATACTGGGTGAGGGTTACGAACAGTGGATGGCCGGGGATGAAGGTGCAGTCGGCCGCGGCCAAGGGGCTGGTGCGAGTAGGTGATGCGGGTGTGGTGAAGGTGTGGGTTGCGGTGATGGTGACAGCGATGGTCGCGGCGAAGGTGTAGGCGGCTGCGGCGGGGCTCGAGCAGCAGGAAGGGCGGCCCGAGAGTTATCTATTAGGGTTAGGTCTAAGGTTTAGGAACTAGGGATTTGGAGATTAGAAATTTTAGGGATTAGTATTGTGTCGGGGTTGTCGACACGAGAGAGAATAATGTATATGTAAAAAAATATTGGAATAAGGATTGGACGGGGAATACGGACATGATGCACAATTTGGGTTGTGGAAATTTGTGGATGCGAGGATTTTATGGAGGAGTACCTGCCTATTTATAGGATGTGGGAATTTTTATTTGGATAGGATTAGGAATATTCAAACCCAATTTAGATAATTCAATTATTAAATTTAAATCAATGAAATCAAATCTAAATTTAAATCAAATTTCAATTTAAATCTATAAATTCTACCTTTATACTATTTGAATTAAATCCATAAAATTAAATCGAGGTTTAAAATGTCCACAAAAAATTTCAAATATATTTTCCAAAAATACCAATAATAATAATTTCGAAAATATATTATTTTTTGTTTAAAAATAAGCTAATAATTAATCATGAGGTATTTTTGGATAATTATTTATACCAAATTTTGCTTTTTTAGTATACAATAAAATATAATTTATCATTAATAAATGATAGAAAAAGGTTTAAAATAACAAACTTAGAAATTTTGTATAATGGCAAAAATAATTATTATATATATCACTTCGAAAATAGAGAACATTTTTCTAAAAATATGTACACTCGCACATATTTGCACTCGTCGAGCAATAAAAAAAATAAAATCTTGCGTATGACGTACAATACGTTATTGAGACGTACAAATACAAAAATTTAATCGGTACCAAATTTATATTAAAAAAATTCAGTAGAAAATTAGGGGTTTTACATGAGGCCACCCTCATACGGCTCGGTTATGAGGCCATCCTCATGCGACTCAGTTGTGAGGCCACCCTTATGCGGCTCAGTTGTGAGTCCATCCTCATGCGGCTCAATTACCAGACCACACTCATGCGGCTCTGCTAGGATGCCCCGTTCATACGACTCATAGCATAATGGCAGTTGGGACACGGGGCAGAAGATTAACTAAAACTTATCCACTTGAATTTATTACAACCAACAAATCATAACAATGCAGATTTATTGCAACCAACATAACAGCCCAGATTGATTTCCAACAAACAGATCAAGGTTAATCTTAACCAATCTCCAACTGCCCACTTTTTAAGGATCAATTACTGCACATCCCACTCATCACAAATTCCTATAAATAGCATGATGTTATTCCCTTGAACAAACACACAGAGACAGAGCAACAGAGAGACATAGAGAGCATTTCTTCGCCAGAGCCAAGGTTGCGTCCAATCGTCCAAGGAGTAAGGCAGAGTTGATATCACTTTCCTGAGCCTCTATCGTAACCCTCCAGAATAAAAAACTAAACAATTGTACTTATATTGCTTTTCCTAGGTTTTGTTCTGAGGCTCTCTTTGTACGAGCGAGTTTGTAATTATGAATTAAAAGTTCAGTCCTCCCATTAAATTGTTATGTTCTTTTATAATCAATGGCAAACAGGAACAACTTCCATCCATTTGGAGAAGTAGTCGGTGATTGCGAGAATAAACCGGTGCCCTTTGGACGACGGCGGGGTGATTGGGCCAACAATGTCCATTCTCCATGCTTCAAATGGCCAAGAGGCCACTATTGGGTGCAAGAACTCAGATAGAAGATGTATGAAATCTATGTGGATCTGACAAGCCTTATACTTCCATGCATAATCGACTGTGTCTGCTACCATCGTAGGCCAGTAGTAATCCATCCGACGGAGACGGTCCTGCAACTTCGGGCCCGGTTGGTGACCCCGTAAACGCCATCGTGAGCCTCGCGTAAGGCTTCTTTAGCTTCTTTATTTGATAGACATCTTAACAGTAGTCCTTCATAAGATCGTCGGTACAACATTTTTGTTTCGGTGTCGTAAAAGAATCTGAGGGAACGCCTTCTGATTGAAGTTGCTTCTTTCATATTCTCAAGCAGGATCTCGTAGGCTGTAAAGTCGATGAACGAGAGTCTCCAGTCTTGCACATCATTAGTTATTTGGGCAGAGTAACTCGTATCCTGTTGAACATTGATCTTGGAACAGACCAGCTCATGGCCTATAACGTCAACTAGATGATGAGCATAATTTGGAACTGCCAAAGAAGCGCGAGGCCCGCTACGGCATCGACTTCAATATTATGGAGCCTAGGAACATGTTCTATGAAGAACCCCTCCAAGGTTGCTATGATGGCAATTACTGTACGATGATAAGGTATCAGGTCCGCGTTACGAACCTCGTAAGAGCCTCAGATTTGATTGACGATCAACTGCAAGTCGCCATATGCTTCTAGGTATTCGACTTCCACCTCTTTTGCAAGTCGGAGCCCAATGACTAAGGCATTATATTCGGCTGCATTATTTGAACAAGGTTCTATAAGAAAATATGCCCGGTTGACCACCAACCCAGATGGAGAAATTAATACTACCCTGACTCCAGCGACAATATCACCTTGTGGCCCTGTTCTTGAAGCACCGTCAAAGAACATTCGCCAAACGTTATCATGTGAAGTCATATTTGAGTTAACGACTTCGTATGGGATTTTCTCATAAATTCTTGCTGTTCCTGAGCATGGGTGGGCTGCTAGGAAGTCGGCCAAGGCTTGACCTTTGACATCCTTCTACGAAATGAAGACCATGTCGTAGGGGGATAACAATATCGCCCATGTGTCTAGACAAGAACTGAGTGCACCTGGTTTGGTCAAGAGAACACTGAAGGGATTAACTCACGAGACAACATGGATAGTCTGCCCTGACACATAGTGTCGTGTTTTCTAAATAGCGAACACTAAGGCAAGGCATTCCTTTTCTACGACAATGTACCTATACTCCAGCCCCACCATCATTTGGCTGTGATAATAGATGGCTTGTTTGTGCCCCGTATTATTGTTTTGTGCTAGTAAGGCGCCGAGGGAGTGTTCTTCCGTACATAGAGAAGGAAGTGCTTTCCGGCAACCGGGACTACCAAAACTGGCAGATTCGTCAAGTGTTCCTTAATATCATCAAAGGCGCATTGACATTGCTTATTCTATACGAAAGAGATGACTTTCTTCATCGTTTGTATGAAGGGTTGACATCGTCCTAAGAGGTTAGATATGAACCTCCTGATGTAAGCCAGTCTTCCCTAAAGTCTGCATAGTTCATGGAGGTTCCTCAGTGGACTCATCTCCAGGATTGCCTTTGTCTTATCGGGGTCTATGTGAATACCCATGGAAGTAATAACAAAGCTCAAGAACTTCCCGCTGGACACACCCAGGAAGGACTTGGTGGGATTCATCTTCAGATTGTGCACACGTATAAGGTCGAACACTATTCTCAAATCGTGTAAGTGATCATCCTTGGAGCAGCTTTTGACGGCAATGTCGTCAACGTAACACTCCACTGTCTTGCTCAAGTGATATCTGAAGATGATGCTCATAGCTCGTTGATATGTAGCATCGACAATATTCAGGCCGAAGGGCATAACTGTGTAACAGTACACACCGATCGGTATTCAAAATAATGTATGCTTCTCATCGTCAGGAGACATTTTGATTTGATTATATCATGAAAAGCCATCCATAAAGGACATATGCTCGAAGCCACACGTATTATCGATCATTATGTTTGTCATGGTAAGAGGGAATTTATCCTTAGGACATGCCGTATTCAAATTGTTAAAGTCGACGTAGATTTGGATCTTCCCGTTCTTCTTGACGACTGGTACTATATTAGCTATCCAGTCTGGGTGCTGCTCCTCACAGATGAAACCACTAGTTATAAGCTTGTTTACATCTGCTTCGATGGAGTTCATGATGTCTAGACGGAATCGTCGTTTTTGTTGCTTGACTCGTTTCACGTCCGGATGATAATTGAGCTTATAAAGTACGATCTTGGGGTTTAGTCCTGGCATGTCTTTATAGCTCCAGACAAAGATGTCGATATACTCTCTGACGAGTTGCAACAATGACTTCCGCTCGCCGTACGTTAGGCTTTTACTGACGAAGATTAGCTTTGGAGAGGATTCATCACCGAGGTTAACTTGCATGACCTTATCTTCAGTGGGAGGGTCACGTAGTTCAAAGCGCTTCTCCCATTGTATATCTAGTTGTTGGACCTATGGCTCCAATTCAAGAGATTCGAGTAGATCCTCGTCTTCCTCTTCAATGTCAGCGGATGCCGTGTTGACAGATAATGTCTGCCTAAACATATCTCCAATGCTGTCATCGGAATCGTATGTAAGTGATTCGGATGAGTGAGAATGTAACTCGCATTCCTCATCGGAGCTATCGGACGTTCTTTCTGGTGTAACATAACCGAGGCCGTATTTGGACTTGCCGTAATAATCCCGAGGTTTCCCAGACGGAGTTGACAGCTACAGAGGCGATCGCCGACCGTTGCCGTAATTCAGGCCTGGAGTAGCCTCCATGTCGTACCCCTGCTTTTGTATGAAGTACTTGGCTTGAGGACTATACAGGCAGAGTGGTAATCTTCCAGTATAGGGTTCGAGATCAAACTCTTGTGGTATGAAAGGCTGAGGAGCTTCTTTTCGGCCGAAGATGATCGTTTGATCCCCTTTCTTTCTGCATGGGACTAGGAAGTAGGCACCTCTAACTAGAGTAAGTCTGTTAGCTGTATGGACGGTTGTCACCTGTATGTACAAGTTAATTTCCCGACCGAGTCCCATAGTATATATCAGACTGAGTTTATTACACTCAGGATAGTTCAATGGCAGCCTCTTATTGATAAAATAAGGAATTTTGCCCACAGGGATTACATCATCCGGAGATGGACTATCCACCTTTGCAAAAGATACTTCGTGAGTTCTGCATCCTCTTCAGCTACCCCCTGCGTGATCGAAGGTGGGGACGCTGTCCTAGGCAACTTGACCACCAAGGGTTCTGCTTGTGGCATTAGCTTGTCTGAGGGTCTCAGATCGATACTTGGTTGCTGGCTCATCTTGGGAAGACGGATGACCATTGGCTCGGTAGAAGACTTCGCGTCTTTCGATTACTTTTGACTGGATCTTGGCAATCGGATCACCATCGGCTCTCCAAAGGGCCTTACATCTTCCGGTCACCTTTGATTGGATTTTAGCAATCGGATCACCATCGGCCCTATGACAGGTTTTGGCTCTTGGCTGATCCTTGGGAGTCGGATAACCATCGGTTTCAACTGTGCAGCTGGGGCGGAGGAACCGGGCACCTCTTTATGCAAAGCTGCGACAATGGGTGCATCTTTGCCCGTTTTATGGGTCTGGAGATGAATTCTCAAGGGTTCCTCTTGCCCTGTGATGGCCTCCAGTTAGTTAGTTATGTGTTTCTTGGATTCGTCATATAGACACGCCTACGAAGAATAATAAGACTCAACTCCCTTGAAGGGATCGATGTGGGTGAATTCAGTCTTCACGAAGCCGTGCTTACTGACATACTTGAAGCATTGATGGAGGGTGGATGGCACGATCATATAGTCATGTATCCACAAATGCCTAAGAGGATATTGTAGGATGTATATGCATCTATGACGTAACAGGTAATCTCTGCCCTCAGGTCGTCGATCTGACATTTCAATCGAATCTTTCCTAAGGGATAGCTCCTTCCCGAGTTGAAACCGCTAATGGCAGTGTTGGTCGCCGCTAGCCGGTGTATAGGGATGCCGAGGACTTGAAGTAAGCTTTTCGGGATGATGCTTATCGACAAGCCAGGATCGATGTTCATACGATCCACCTTGATGTCGCCTATGTATCCAGTGTAGTACAAGGGGCGATCATGCATGTTGGTTTTAATCAGCATATCCTGTGGGATGAATATGATGTTGGATATTGCATTCGTACAGTTGTTGTCCTGGAGATCTGTCGATGAGTCTTCCCCCGTAAGTTTAATTTAGGCTAAGTAAGTGTCAGCATTCTGGAGTGCTTCGCTCAATGCGACACGAAGATCTTTGGAGAGCCTTAGGAGCTCGTATAACGACAACTTTGCCAGTGTATTAGCCAATTATGCTAATATATCAAAGTTGTAAGGTCTCTCCAACCCCTGAGGTGAATCCTTACGGAGTGGCCTGTCGAAGCAGATTTCTTTCGGCTTGGACCTGTCCGTCGGTGGAGGCTGAGATAGCCCCAAAACATTAATGGCCTGCAGCGTTGCTAGCTGAGGGTCTTTATTTGAACTACCCGGAGTGGGCTGGACTTGTGCCCCAGACCGGGTAACAACGGCCGCCGCTTCCTCAGCTTCGGCTGAAATTGTATGGCAGGATCTGGACTTCCTGTCCTTCTTCTTGTTGGCTGGAGATGACACCACCTAGGTAACTTCGGGCACTAAGTATGGGTGCACCCACATAATCTCTCCTCGGGACGTGGTGAGAAGCACCAAGCCAGTCGTCTGGTCCCGGACGGGAGGAAGATTAGTAACATCCATCGTTGTCCGGGGGATAGGTATTACCCCGTCTTGAGTACTTGTTGGAGGGAAGTCACCGAACTGAATTTTCACCATGTTCGTCATCACGATAACCTTTTCAAAGTCTAGCGATAGAGCTTTGGTGTCGATAAGATTCTGGATGTACCACTTTAATGGAAAGCAGTCATGAGTGGCATGATGAACATAGCGGTAGAAATGGCGGTATTTTGGGTCCTTCATATGTGCCACTCGAGGCTCGCGTCTTGGTGGAGGGAGTTGGATCATGTCCCCTTGTAAGAGCATATCGAATATAGGCTTGACATGACTATCTTCGAATGAGTAATTTACCTTGGGCCACTGAGCTTCTGCCTTCTTTTGTTCAGGCTTCTTGGTCGAATCAGCGACCAGGACCTGTTTGCCCTTGTTGTCCCGGTTATTGGAGGTGCCGTCAGTATTGTTGTTATTGGAGGTGGTACCAGGACATTTGCTTTTAACCTCTCCATCTGGGATATGTAATCCCAGCTGGCGAGCCTTCTTTAACTTTGCCTCTGCATTGGTGGCGCTTATGATAAAGGTCGTCCAATCCTTGAACTGATCTTCACCCATCTAGAGGCTGAGTGTGGGAAGCAACTTCTTCTGGCAAATTTCGATCAAGAAGCTTTCGGGATTGCCTTGGGGCAATCTCATCGCAGTTTGATGGAACTGCTCAATATAGTTCCTTGTTAGCTCACTCTCTCCCTGAATGATATACATGAGAGACGATATTGTCACATCATGCCCCACTTCGTAGAATCTCTCTAGGAACATATGCTTGAAGCCGTCAAAAGAATGGATGCAGTTGTCCGAAAGGTTGCGATACCAGTCGAACGCGATACCCTCCAATGCTCTGATGAGTAATCGTGTGAGGATGGCGTTACGATACGACAAGTGGTCGGTTGTGACATAAAAATAAGTCATGTACCGACTAGAAGAGGTCTTTCCGTTATATGAATTGATATAAAATGACTTGTACCGTGGTGGAAAAGGCACATCTCTCCATGCAACGGGATATGGCTATCGTATTCTGAGGTCCCGATAGGTGTCTCGGGCATTAAACATTGCCCGAAGCTCCTGGACTTTCCTCCTTGCTTCCCTGGCTTCATCTGCAGTTGAAGGAGTGGATGCTCCTAGAGGATTGTCACCCAAAGGAGGAGCGGTTGTGTTGGAGTTCGCGTTGACTGCGGGTTCCAAGCTTGTTTGTCCAGGCATCCTTGCTGGTTGAGTCGGCAAGGCTGCTTTGATTTTGTCTACTGACTTGAACAAAGATAGGAGCATAGCTTCAAGTACTTCTAGACGTTGTCGGTCAGTAGGCGCATCATGATCATCGTCGTCCATAAAGACTGTTCTTACGTGGGTAGAGTTAGAAGGGATTGTAGTAGAGGTGCTCTCTGTGTCGTACCTTCGTACCGAAAAATCGACAGAGAATGTCGGAATGTCTTCCTTCTCGAAATCGGAAGAGGTGCTACCCCCTGCACGGGAAGCCGCATCGTCTTGGCGAAGGCGGTCATCCTTAGGGGCGTCCACGTCTGTCGCTTAATTCTAGTGGATCGCTACCCCATGTGTATGCTCTTAGAATACCGGGTTGTCGCATACTTTGAGGGGACTGCTACCCCCGGTCTCATCTACCCCCAGGGAGGACAAGTATGCACCCCCAGGTGTTGGCAGCTTCTTTTTGGATCGAGTGCCTAGGTAGACACCCCTTGTGGTTGTTGGTGGCAGTCCTCCATACGAGAGTTTCCTTGCAATACTGGCAGAGATTGTCAGGCTGGAAGAGCCTGTCTTCTTTCTTCCCTTGCCGAGAAGAACCTTTCGGGTTGAATTACAGGAGTCAAAAGGAAATTCCTTGTCTTCCGGAATTTGCATATGTTTCTCAAGTTGTTGTTGGAAAGGTGCTGGCTGGTGCAGTCGTTGGAAGACGGACTGCCGATCTTCAGGTGCTGCCGACTTGTCGCAGCAGCAGTTGATGTTGACTTGGGTGCAACGACGTCCCGAGAGGGACTCATCGCATGCCAAGGTTGCTTCCTTCTCCTTACATTTGTGAGTAATCACTTCTCGCAAGTCGATAGCGGATTGATCTACCTTTGCATCCAATTTGTGGACTCGGGTATCTCGAGCACACGGGTACGGACGTGTCATATTTGCTCCCAGATTCGAGGCTAGTAAAAGTAATTGCTCTCGATCATTGTGGAGGAGACTTTTGAGACCCCCCCCAGTCTGTTAGCCTTGGAGGACTGGACGCGGGTGGTTCTGTGCAACTTTATCAGGAGCCCGTATAACAGTGAACGGTGCCCGCTAACGGTCAGCAACTTGGACAGTTGACTGGACTTGGTGGGCCCGTACTGCCCTAGACTTCTTTGACTTAGCTCCCGAAGGTGCATAGTAAAAAGAGTCCTGATTGATATATCCTATATTCTCAATAGGCCACATGGAGTTGGGCCCGTATGAGAGATGGTCGAACATAGAGCTTTTGATAGGGCCGCATAAGACACTCTATCTATGGCCAGGATTAGCTGCCGCATGGGCCATCTGCCTGCGACCAGAGTTAGCTGCCGCATGGGCAATCTGCCTGTGGCCAGAGTTGGCTGCCGCATTAGCGATCTGCCTGCGTCTAGAGTTGGCTGCCGTATGGACCATCTGCCTGTGGTCATAGTTGGCTGCCGCATGGGCCATCTGTCTGCTGCCAGAGTTGGCTGCCGCATGAGCCATCTTCCCATCTCTGTTATGCGGTCTCTTCCTCATCCGCATGAATTTCCCTTCTTTCCATAAAAACTCAGGATCATAGTGTTTTTCTTTGTTGGATTTGGGGATAGTGGGGTTATCTGCGGTCGAAACCAAGGCCGCAGGAGAGTTTTGATCACCGTCTTGGACCGCAGAAGGAGCTTCTTCGAGAACCTGGTCCGGGACAACATTTTTTTGCTTCGACATGCTACGGGCTCTCTTTGGGTTGGCTCGTTTCTGCGATGGGCAGGCGCTCCCTTCAGAGAGCATTTCTTCGAATGCTCGTTGGTCAAATTGAGCTACGACAATTTTCTGTATGGAGCCGAGCTTGGACGCGTCAGATTGCGTCACCAACTTCTCATCATAAGAGAAGGATGTCCCCAGCAGAGTCACCATCATGTTTGCCATTAAATATCAAGCACAACAAATTACAAATGAATTGAACTTGATTGCAAACTCGCTTGTACAAGAGAAAGCCTAGAAAGAAATCCAAGGAAATAATCTAAGTACAATTGTTTAGTTTTGATTCTGGGGGGTGACGATAGATGCTTGGAAAAGTGTAGCAACTCTGCCTTACTCCTTGGACTATCTGACGCGTTCCTTGCTCTTGAAGAAATTACCTTTCGTAGGTTGCCAGACTTTTGTATGGGTGTGGTACCCTGCTATTTATAGTGATAGATGTCTTGAGCCTCATGGATGGTCGCGTGGCCACGTGGCTGCTGCAGTACCCAAAGACCCGCTGCTTGGCTGCCAACTGGTGACTTGTTAAGATTTTGTTACAGCAAATCTGGGTGGTGGAGACTTGGTCAGCCTGCCACGTGTCCTATCTCAAGATAGGGTCAATCTGCTTGAGTCATTTTGAGCCGCATAAGTCTTTCAGTGTTCGGCCACGATGTGCCGCATAAGACTCATGTGGGTTAAGTCGCAGTCTTAGTCTGCATGTAGCTTGGGAACTTTTTAGCCGCATAGGTGCTATATTCTGGGCTGCATAAAGCTCATGCGATCCAGATTACAGTCACCCTTGGCCGCATGAAGCACATAGATTGAGCCGCATAAGGCTCATACGGCTCGGGTCGTAGTTCTTTTGGCCGCATGGCCATGTCCAGTCCGGTGACATGACGTTTTGTCTGATCACGTCTTATCTTCTTTTTTGTCAGAGTGTCAGAGTTTGTCAAAGCTGTCCGAGCTGTCAGAGCTGTCAGAGCTGTCAGTCTTGCCAATTTTGATAGTGTTTGTCAGCTTTATCAGAAGGATTGATCAACTTGACCGCATAAGTAACAATTCTCTCTGCGGCTCATAAATCAGTCTGGTGAAGATAGGGCGCAGGAGGCGTGCTGAGTCTGTCATGTGGCGCTTCTTTATGCGGGTCAATCTATTCCAGAGTACTCATGCGGTTTGTTGTGATCCGCATGAACCCCATATTTTCCATGCTTCTACACCTCCGGACCGGAGCAATGAGATCTTGTCTCCATCACCATCCTGAGGATAGATCAAACAAGGAAATCAATACTGAGAAAGAAGTGATATAATCAAAGGAAGACAGTTTATTTAAAGAGGAAGCAATTATCAGCAAGAATTTAGATGATAGGAATTTAGATAAGAGTTTTTCCTAAATGTGATTGAGTATCTCAAACTTATATCCTATATCCTATTACAGGCTGTAGTGATACTCTAGTTCGAGTACCACTACGAAATCATACTAGTTGCGACTCTCGAGACCTGCATGGGCTACCACTAAAAATGTGTCACGACCCGTACATAGTGTAGAGGCACAAGAAGTGGGTACGCCCAGCCTATGCCGCAATGTCGGTGGTAGAACGCTATTCTAGGTTACTATCACAAACTGAATACAATATGATATACTCTCCGAATGGAGGACAAATAAAATAAGGTATAACTCAATCACAATCTAAATATGGAAATAGCGCGATATGATAGATAGGAAATCACTAAAGAGAAATACAAACAGAAGGAAATAAGTCTAATTGTCTAAATGACACAACATCTCAACATCCAAATAATACAAACTCAGAAGTGAATACAATATCCTAAAGAAATAAGATAAAGCCGAGCTAATCTAGTCTAAGCAGTAGGGATGACGTCCTCAACTAGAGCTGGATCGTCCTATGGGTCCAACCCATAAGTGTCATCTAGGTGGGCTCTATAGTAGGTTGGGCAGAAGTCCTCATTATCATATGTAATATTTTTAACAGGTCCAGTCTGGACAAAAGTGAATACATAACACTGAAATAGGATCATATCATGACAGAATATCTAAAACAGGCAGTAGAGTAAACTAACATGAAAAATGTAAGACATGTACAAGAATAGTATAAGTAGATAAATTTGAGTACAAGAGACAGTTTATATGAAATAAGAACTGTAAGTAATATAAGTGTTTAGAGCACAAGATGGTTATATAAAAAGGCTGGGATATACAATAAAATAGAACTCCATTATACGTGAGAGCATAATGGACATAAACAATATTTTGTACAATAGGGAATTTGATCACATAACCATTTCCTACTCACCCTCCCCAATCAATACACAAAGATCCATGAAGCTCATGTGATCATGGGAGTACAAGATTGCACAAGAGTATACATGAATAGGGGTGTACAAGAAATATAAGATGTTCGTGAAAAGAACATGACAAGAAGTATTTGATGAACCCGAGGGGGATAACATTGCATGACTAGATCCATAGGGTACTAGTCCATGATAACAATCGTGACAGCATCAAATAATTTATCTAAAGCATGAATATAAGTCCTAGCAAGTATGAAAATGATCAGAGCATGTACTCGCCTGAGATACTGAGTGACTGTGAAAATAGATGTCCGAACTGAGGTGTCTGAGTCCTAGATAGAGCACACAGGTTATGATGTATCCAAGAGGTAATAATTAAAGTTAACAATGCAATCTACATGATTCTAAGTCAATCGAGGTCAAAGTTCACTCTAAGTCCAATCTGGTCAACCTTTAGTCAACTAGAAGTCAAAGTCAATCTTGGTCAACTTATAGGTCAACTAGTCAAACAAGTCATCCTCCAGTCTATCTCAAAGTATTAGTTATCATATCACAACCACACCATATATGCATATCATATATATATATATATATATATATATATATATATTCTTAGGCTATATCCCAAAACCAAAACTATACTCAATGTACATTGACACCGATGTACCATACTAGCTTATACCATATATACATATATCTATAATACATATACCTCATACCTATGCCTATGCATAAGGTATTGTCAAAACCTAGTCTCAACTTACTAACTTCCAATATCTACAACTATTAGCTAATCTATGTATCATGAGGATACCTTCAGCCTATACTTGAACCCAAGACCACTCATATGCAATACATACATACAACCAAGTAAACCCCTCCTCTAACATAGATTCCAAATATACCTACTTATATAGATATCTATTTATATCACCTAATCCTTTATCAACCCTCACTCACATACCCAATACACCTACACAACAATGTAACACCCAATTTTCTAAAATGAGGGTAATTTTGAAATTTTGTAATTTTAACCATTTATTGATTTGACATTTAAATCATAATATGATTTTTGGTAATTTTTAAAATTTATTTGATTATTTATGATATTGTTTTGGGGTTATTTGAGTCGGGTTCGAATTTCAACTCAATCCGACTTGAAACGGGGACCCGGGGGGTAGTTTGACTCTAGTGGAACCCACACACTAGTTAGGTATGGCCCACATGATATTAATTTTAGTCCACATGATATTAATTTTAGTTAGTAGTCAGACTAATTATTTATGGATAGGTTTAGTTTAATTAGAGACTTAAAACTAGACTAAATTAACTTCAACCATTAACCCATTCCTAATTTAAATCAAATAGATTAGTGGAGGGTATTTTGGACATTCAAATAGGGGACACCTCACCATTTTTGGGCAGCCACCTATGGGGGGGATAAGGAGTGAGTCACTCCTTCATTCATTTGTTTTCATCCACTTTCTCTCTTTTGTTCTTCCCCAAATTAATTTAGAGATGAACCTCCATTGATTTCATCTCCAAATCAACCCCTTCTTCCACCAAATCTTCTTTATTTCTCCTCTAATCCATGGTTAGAGGGTGCTAGCCAAGTTTGGGAGGATTCGGAGCTCGTTCGTGTCCTTTTAGAATCTCTACGTGTCGGTCGGAAGGATTTTCCTTTGAATCTCTTCCGGAAGGTATAATCTCTCCTCTAATCCATTCCTATATGCATATAGGAATATTTTGAACCCATAGGAATGACCCCCATGGTTGTATCTTCATTTGTGTCCATTTCGTGCCCATTTGGAGGTCATAGGAGTGTCCTTTGTGTTGTGGTTGTGTCCATGTGGGAAAACCCCAAATTTGGACACACTATGTGTTGTTGTTATATATGAATGAATAATTACATGTTTAATCTCATATTTTTGTATTGGAGATGTGTTCTATAGTGTCTCATATATATATATTAGTGTAGAGAGTGAGTTCTTGATATATTATGTTATATACTTGTGTTTCTTTTGTCTCAGACTACCTAAATTCGTTATAATATTTATCCACGTTTTTAGTAACAAATAGCAACTTAGAAATATCATAACTTTTAGCTTAAAACTCCGATTTATCTTCCGTTTTTCTGAAAGAACCGTATCGAAGTTAGCTTTCTAAATATATATTTTAATAAGCCAAATTCTTTCTAAAACGTTCTGCAAAATTCTTTGAGTGTCAGCTGTACGAAAGACGAACGCGTTTCGCTGTTTTTGCGATTCCGGGAGCTTTCGGAAACGAAAATGCGATCCGTTTAAAGTTTCGGAAAGCTAACACAAAGATCTATAATGTACTTTAATCCTAGAATTTAATGAATGCCTAATTTATACAGTATTAATTTTAAGTAGAAGATTACAATACGATATATGCATTTTGTATATCCTTGTATGTACAAATATGTATGTATGCATGTGTATATATATATGTGTGTGTGTGTTAAGAGAATATAATATAATGTAGAGTATGCATAAATGATATAATGTATGAAGTATATAATGTATTCAAATATGTATGTATAGGTGCATGAATGAATGAATGGATGAAATGCAAGCATGTGGGTAATGCAAGGTATTGAAACATGTATGCAAGTATCCATATATAAGTAAGTAACGTAATCAAGTATGAATGTATGCTATATATGAATACCAACATGATAGGAATGTATGATGCCATATTAGCACTTAGCACAATGTTCATATGTTAAAACCCCCTTCTACATGTTGACAGTAACCCCAAGCATGAATATACATAAAACCTAATTACTGTTATGAGTAAACCCTTTGATGTATAAATAAACCCTTTTGTTATGATTAACACCCACGCACACATGCTAAACCTATGCTTTACATGTTATTTCTTCTATCTGACACAATGAACCCTTGCTAAATGTTATCCTTCTAACATAACCCCCTCACACTTGAACACATTGTACTGCTATGTACACATTGTCATATCCACATTCATGTATCACTCACTCCTTGTCTTTATGCACCTTGCTTGTAATAAAAATATATATGAATATATATGTAATGTGTGTTTGATAACTTGTGTAGCTTTGTAATTTTGTGTGAGTGTTAGTCTAGGCTTGGTTAGGCCTAATGAGACTTGTTAGTCTAGGTTTAGACCTAGTACTACCTGGTTAACCTAGTTTGACTAGTATGGTTGACCAGAGTTGACCAAGAGTTGACTTTGACCTAGAATGGCCTAGAATCATGTAGAATGCATAGTAGAGCTTTATTTTACCATTTTTGACTTGTTGTGACTTGTGCTGTTCTAAATAGGAGACAGACACCTCTCCTCGGACAGTACATTTCCTTTGGACATTCAGATAGCAGACGAGTACATTCTCTGATAGTTCTTTCATTTACTTGTCAATTACTGTACTTCAGTTCTAGTTAGTTTTATGTGATTCTTACAACACGTATGGATATTTATGGATTTATGTATGCGACACACATACCATTTTGTCTGGCCTCTATTTCTGGAATCACTACTGGCATCATCTTCTGGAACCACTACTGGCATCACTACTGGAATTACCCTGGAATCACTCTGAAATCTTTTGTTGGTATCATTACGTTTGGCTGGACTCATCCCAATTTTTCGTGTCGTTTTCTGGATTCACTTGTACTTGTGGGCGGGGAAATATTGGAGTAGACATGTGAACATTCCCAAATACTGGAACCACTCCCTTGGAAGTATACTGGAACGATAGCCATCCCATACTTGGCCGAGTGTGCGGTGTGCCGTATTACCGACAGCCGTTTACATGTCGATCTCGATATTTTAAAACACACTATTAGAGTATAGGCTGGACTCACCTTGGAACCTTTGATCACCGACTGGACTCACCTCATACCGGACTCATCTTGTACTGGAATCACCTGGTATCAGATTCATGTTGTCTGGATTTACTTGGGTTTTGTACTTGTTACATTTACTGCTTAGACTTATATCATGTCACTCTAGTTCAGCTAGTTTCTATTTACAGTCTTCGTTGCCATTATTCTTCTCTTATTTTACTTACCTTACTTTCCTTGTATCTTAACTGTTTCTCTATACCATCACCTGTATACAAACTACCATGTTCATCAATAAAACTGTCTATAACTGTTTTATAGTTCTCTGACATTTACTTGGAATTTTTTGATGATTTGTACTCGTTCATGTCCTGACTGGACCTGTTGATAAATTTTACAGATAGCCTGGAGGTTGCCTGCTGGCCTAGAGGAGACACAGTAGAGGTTGGATAGATAGCTATGGTTTTGCTCATAGTTTATTTCCAGTTGTCTTGAGTTGTATTTATGGATTACTGTATTTGAGCTTTGAGATATATTTCTGGGTTTGTGTATCTTAGACACTTAGACTTCTATCTGATGTATCTCTTTTGGATTTCATGTTTTATCTATCTTTATCTTGCTCTACCTTAGATGTGATTGAGACTGTATCTGCTATGTCACCTCCATTCGGAGATTATATACTGTACATGTACCTTTACTTTGTTAAATGTTTGACCTAGGACAGCATTCTACCGCCGATACTGTGACGTAGGCTGGACGTACCTACGTCTCATGCCCTTACTCTAGGGTGCGGGTCGTGACACGTTTTTAGTGGTGGCCCATGCAGGTCGAGTTTGTGTAGTGGTATTCGAATTAGAGTACCACTACAGCCTGTAGTAGAATTAGGATATATTTTTGAAGGTACTCAATCACAATTAAGATTTCTTGAGGGATTCCTGGGATGACCCTTGAGAATCTTATTTTAACTTTGATTTGAAAAACTCTTCTTCCCTTGATTTGATTTATCTTTACTTTCTGTTGTTGAATTTGATTTTGGTGATGATTGTGGAGTTTTGAATCTTGATGTTAGCTGTTGCATCCGAGTTTGTATTTATATGATTTGATGGATTATTGTTCAGTTTTGAATCTTGATGTTTGTTGATAAATTTGATTTTTGGGTATCCATTGTTGATTTAATTTAATTTTTGTCAAGATAAATTTATATGGGCTAGGTCATCTAAGTTATGGAATCTAGTCTTCTACAGTCACATTAGCCAGCATGGTGAGGACATATAGTCTGATTTTGGATATATTTCTCGATTGTGGAAATTTAAGGTTTTCGTAGCCAAGCTAGCGGCATCACGAAAATTTTAAATACCATAATTCTAGAGGTATGTGCCTAAGTCGAGGAAACTCTGTGATTATCGTAGCTTTGCTTACTAGTATGACGAGGATTTAGAGTACCATGATTTTGGATAAACGCATATGATTATCAGATTGTACATTAAATATTTTTGAACATGTTTTCCCTACTTTTGTTCCAGTCCTTGAAAAAAATTTATTATTTGTTTGTTTTGTTTTGCTTCTCATTATTTAACTTAGGAGTAGGTTTAGTTATTTTTATAAACTCTTGTGTAACTTCTTGCTATGAGTTTCTTCTTAATACAATGAACCGATGATTTTGCTAGATCTTATCTTGTAATTGATATTATAGTTCTGGGTTTCAAAATGGTTCCTTCTTTAAATAGATAAGCAAAGCAGATTTTATCGTTATTACATTCTTGCTATTATTCTTGTATTAAATAATAATAATAATAAAACTGTCTTGATTACGTAAATCACCTACTTTGCAATCTTGGTAGGAATCTAAATGTTGGTCTTGATGTAGAATTTGATTTTTATATTGGGACGAGAATATATCTATAGTGGACACAGACTCTTTGTCTGACACGTATGCATGCTACACTTTGATTTCTAACCTATCTAAATACATATTAATATGTTGTTGATGTTTAAATTTTCAAACCCCAATATTTTTGATACAGTACAGTAATAGAGACTGGGTCTCTGCATTTCCAGTTAAAATTTGTAATTCAAATATAAATTTTATGTTATTTGTTATGATTACATCACTGCACATGTATGTTATACATAGGGTTTCAATTCAAAAAAAAATTTGGTTGAGTTTTGTGTTTGAATTTGTCAAATCTAAGACTGTGTGCATATTAACCCTTTATACTGGATTCCAAATGTTTAGTTCAATTTGCTGTTTTATTTTTTTAAATATAATATTTTGGAGCTATGTACATTGTTGTATATAGGGATATGATGTTAGGGTTATACTCTTACATGTTAGGTTGTGATAAACATTGGGTTGGTTAATATTACACTGGTTTAAATGTTAGCTTATTTCAGATTCTTGTATGTAAATGCTGAACTAAAACTGGGTCTAACCTTTCATTACTAAAGCTACAACCATGTATAGTGACACCCACACAAACCACATAACAGTTACATAATGCTAGGTTTTCCCTCTCTAACACTCTCTATCTATATATAATGTGATTGGATTTCAATGCTCGACATTTGTGCTTTTAAAATTTTGATTTTGATTTTTTCTTGAATAGTATCCCTTTATAGATAATTGGTAGTTATCTTTATTTTATTTTTTTGATAAGTACCAGTTTTCATATAGGATGGTAGACCGCCTTACAGTCTTCATGATTGTTATTTTTGTATCTTTTCTAGTTTAGCACCCTAGATTGCTTGTGTGTTTTGAAACCCTATGACCGTTTCGGTTAGCATGACTAGTATACCTAGATGAGGCTTTCACTACCATCGTATGCCATGACCCTGTATGTCGTCCTTTTTAATGGTATAATTTGTTTAAGTTCTGAGACTTGATTGTGGGAGTTTGACCTAGAAGGAGTATGAACAATTTTAATTTCGAGGACGAAATTTTTCTAAGGTGGGTAGACTTGTAACACCCAGTTTTCTAAAATGAGGGTAATTTTGAAATTTTGTAATTTTAACCATTTATTGATTTGATATTTAAATCATGATATAATTTTTGGTAATTTTTAAAATTTATTTTACTATTTATGATATTTTTTGGGGTTATTTGAGTCGGGTTCGAATTTCAACTCAATCCGACTTGAAACAGGGACCCGGGGGGTAGTTTGACTCTAGTGGGACCCACACACTAGTTAGGCATGGCCCACATGATATTAATTTTAGTCCACATGATATTAATTTTAGTTAGTAGTTAGACTATTTATTTATGGATAGGTTTAGTTTAATTAGAGACTTAAAACTAGACTAAATTGACCTCAACCTTTAACCCATTCCTAATTTAAATCAAATAGATTAGTGGAGGGCATTTTGGACATTCAAATAGGGGACACCTCACCATTTTTGGGCAGCCACCTATGGGGGGGATGAGGAGTGAGTCACTCCTTCATTCATTTGTTTTCATCCACTTTCTCTCTCTTGTTCTTCCCCAAATTAATTTAGAGATGAACCTCCATTGATTTCATCTCCAAATCAACCCCTTCTTCCACCAAATCTTCTTTATTTCTCCTCTACTCAATGGTTAAAGGGTGCTAGCCAAGTTTGGGAGGATTCGGAGCTCGTTCGTGTCCTTTTAGAATCTTTACGTGTCGGTCGGAAGGATTTTCCTTTGAATCTCTCTTCCGGAAGGTATAATATCTCCTCTAATCCATTCCTACATGCATATAGGAATATTTTGAACCCATAGGAATGACCCCATGGTTGTATCTTCATTTGTGTCCATTTCGTGTCCATTTGGAGGTCATAGGAGTGTCCTTTGTGTTGTGGTTATGTCCATGTGGGAAAACCCCAAATTTGGACACACTATGTGTTGTTGTTATGTATGAATGAATAATTACATGTTTAATCTCATATATTTTGTATTGGAGATGTGTTCTATAGTGTCTCATATATATATATATATATATATATATATATATATATATATATATATATATATTAGTGTAGAAAGTGATTTCTTGGTATATTATGTTATATACTTGTGTTTCTTTTGTCTCAAACTACCTAAATTCGTCATAATATTTATCCACGTTTTTAGTAACAAATAGCAACTTAGAAATATCATAACTTTTAGCTGAAAACTCCGATTCATCTTCCGTTTTTTTTAAAAGAACCATATAGATGTTAGCTTTCCAAATATACATTTTAATAAGCCAAATTCATTGTAAAACTTTCTGTAAAATTATTTGAGTGTTAGTTGTACGAAAGACGAACGCGTTTCGGTGTTTTGGCGATTCCGGGAGCTTCCGGACACGAAAATGCGATCCGTTTAAAGTTTCGGAAAGCTAACACAAAGATCTATAATGTACTTTAATCCTAGAATTTAATGAATGCCTAATTTATACAGTATTGATTTTAAGTAGAAGATTACTATACGATATATGCATTTTGTATATCTTTGTATGTACAAATATGTATGTATGCATGTGTATATATATATATATGTATGTGTGTTAAGAGAATATAATATAATGTAGAGTATGCATAAATGATATAATGTATGAAGTATATAATGTATTCAAATATGTATGTATAGGTGCATGAATGAATGAATGGATGAAATGCAAGCATGTGGGTAATGCAAGGTATTGAAACATGTATGCAAGTATCCATATATAAGTAAGTAACGTAATCAAGTATGAATGTATGCTATATATGAATGCCAACATGATAGGATTGTATGATGCCATATTAGCACTTAGCACCATGTTCATATGTTAAAACCCCCTTCTACATGTTGACAGTAACCCCAAGCATGAATACACATAAAACCGACTTACTGTTATGAGTAAACCCTTTGATGTATAAATAAACCCTTTTGTTATGATTAACACCCACACACACTTGCTAAACCTATGCTTTACATGTTATTTCTTCTATGTGACACAATGAACCCTTGCTAAATGTTATCCTTCTAACATAACCCCCTCACACTTGAACACATTGTACTGCTATGTACACATTAACATATCCACATTCATGTATCACTCACTCCTTGTCTTTATGCACCTTGCTTGTAATAAAAATATATATGAATATATGTAATGTGTGTTTGATAACTTGCGTAGCTTTGTGATTTTGTGTGAGTGTTAGTCTAGGCTTGGTTAGGCCTAATGAGACTTGTTAGTCTAGGTTTAGACCTAGTACTGCCGAGTTAACCTAGTTTGACTAGTACAGTTGACCAGAGTTGACCAAGAGATGACTTTGACCTAGAATGGCCTAGAATCATGTGGAATGCATAGTAGAGCTTTATTTTACCATTTTGGACTTGTTGTGACTTGTGCTGTTCTAAATAGGAGCCAGACACCTCTCCTCGGACAGTACATTTGTTTTGGACATTCAGATAGCAGGCGAGTACATTCTCTGATAGTTCTTTGATTTACTTGTCAATTACTGTACTTCAGTTCTAGTTAGTTTTATGTGATTCTTATAACACGTATGGATATTTTTGGATTCATGTATGCGAAACATATACCATTTTGTCTGGCCTCTATTTCTGGAATCACTACTGGCATCATCTTCTGAAACCACTACTGGAATCACCCTGGAATCACTCTGGAATCTTTTGCTGGTATCATTACGTTTGGCTGGACTCATCCCAATTTCTCGTGTCGTTTTCTGGATTCACTTGTACTTGTGGGCGGGGAAATATTAGAGTAGACATGTGAACATTCCCAAATACTGGAACCACTCCCTTGGAATTATACTGGAACGATAGCCATCCCACACTTGGCCGAGTGTGCGGTGTGCCGTATTACCTACAACCGTTTATATGTAGATCTCGGTATTTTAAAACACACTGTTAGAGTATAGGCTGGACTCACCTTGGAACCTTTGATCACCGACTGGACTCACCTCATACCAGACTCATCTTGTACTGGAATCACCTGGTATCAGATTCATGTTGTCTGGATTTACTTGGATTTTGCACTTGTTACATTTACTGTCCGGACTTATATCATGTCACTCTAGTTCAGCTAGTTTCTATTTACAGTCTTCGTTGCCATGATTCTTCTCTTATTTTACTTACCTTACTTTCCTTGTATCTTAACTGTTTCTCTATACCATCACATGTATACAAACTACCATGTTCATCAATAAAACTGTCTATAACTGCTTTATAGTTCTCTGACATTTACTTGGAATTTCTTGATGATTTGTACTCGTTCCTGTTCGGACTGGACCTGTTGATAAATTTTACAGATAGCCTGGAGGTTGCCTGCTGGCCTAGAGGAGACACAGTAGAGGTTGTATAGATAGCTAGGGTTTTCCTCATAATTCATTTCCAGTTGTCTTGAGTTGTATTTATCGATTACTGTATTTGAGCTTTGAGATGTATTTCTTAGTTTGTGCATCTTAGACACTTAGACTTCTATCTGCTGTATCTCTTTTGGATTTCATGTTTTATCTATCTTTATCATGCTCTACCTTGGATGTGATTGAGACTGTATCTGCTATGTCACCTCCATTCGGAGATTATATACTGTACAAGTACCTTTACTTTGTTAGATGTTTGACCTAGGACATCGTTCTACCGCCGACACTACGGCGTAGGCTGGACATACCCACTCTCGTGTCCTTACTCTAGGGTACGGGTCGTGACAACAAGGACACAAGGGGCTGCCTAGTGCAGCCCCTACTGCTGCTGCTACTCAAGTTACTGCATGCCTTGCCAAGGCATGCCCACATGCCTGCCGGCCAGTTGCCTGCTGCTGCTGGTGCCAGGCAATGTCAAGATAAAGCCATGTCCCTGCCTAGTGTAGGGACATCTCTCACTGCTACTACCAACCTGAACTCACATATTTCTAAATCCTATAACCCAAACTAATACTAACCCCATCTCACAGATATTACCTCAACCTCACAGATATTCAACTAAACATACCCATATACATACATATATAGATACCTACACATATGTAAACTTCTAACTGAAACTAACATTGAACATATAGTAGAAATCAAATGGAAACCAAAACTCAGAAATTAATGCCCAAACCAATAGGTAAACCAATTTGTAAACTAAACTAAAACCTAGGTACTAAGTATGAAACTCATTTGAAAACCTGGGATTTCAAATTTACCATTTTGAAATCATTTTCGAAAATACCAACTATATATGTATCAGTCATCACATTTTCGAACCCAAAACATTCAAAAAATTAACACCACATACGTGTCACAGGATGTGTGTGTATGAGGATGCCGACATGTGTCTAGAGGTGTCAAGCCAAGTGTCCAAGATGTGTCAAATTTGTGTCACAACCTAGTGTCTATAGAGGGGTCAAATCATGTGTACAGATAGGGGTGAGCTTTGTGTGTCGACTAGTGTAGGACATAATATGTCGAACTAGACACCACAGGGTCATGTAATAGGGTAGATGGGGTATAGGGCTAGGGGTTCGGGTGCCTGTATTGTGTCAATTCTATGTCGTGTCGCGTGTGTGTGCGTATCAGTGCACGAACTCGTGTGTGTGTGTAGTGTAGGCAAAATTCAGTGCGAGTCAAATTTCTTCCAAACCACTCAATAAAACCCTACGAAACATGGTCAACACTCTGTCGGTCACATGTCCTACGTGTCCATCAATTTTCGGGTCACAAAGTGTCGTGTCGTGTCTGATATGGACACGGGGTTGCGGGAGAGGTGCACACAGCCTCGTGTTGTGTCCCCGTATCCATTTTGGGCACGAAAAAAACCCCAAACTCGACTCAGTCTTCATGAAAATCATTCCACATATATATATCTACAAATTTATGAAATTAGTTTTAGAATTTATAGAAATCTATTTCTTTGTGACATTTTACGAAACACTTAGAACAATACTCTGACACGCCTCCGATACGCGTATCAAATGGACACCAATTCCTACAAACTTGGTCTACAGCTAGGATACACCTAAATGAATGCATATATGAAAAGAAATCAGAATTTAGATGAGTTTAGGGCTTAGTACCTATTAAGAGTTAGATCTCAAAGAAAAGAGCATAGTATCGATAGTTTCCTCACCTTGTTATGGTTCCAATGTCTCCAAACCTTGCTAGCTAGACTCCAATGTTCTTCTCTACTGTAGGGGAGGGTGATGCAATTGATTTGGCTCAATTTGGAGTTGATTTGAGCAAAAGGGGTGAATTTGGGGACGAACACTAATTAGGATTTTGAGAGGCTATGAAAATAGGCAAGGTGTGATAAAGAGATGTGTATATAAGGGGGATACCTCTTGGCTGCCTAGAGATGATTCTAGGGTTAGGATTTAGTTCAATTGAGGTTTAAGGCCTTCTAGCAAGTTCAATTCAAGCCTTCATAGGAAAGGCCCAAGGGAAATAGGGTTCAAGCTAAATATCTTGATCAAATATCTTTCCTAAGCAAATATCTAGATATTACTAACCTTATAATGATGGAAGCTTCTAATCTAGTATCTAGGCTCATAAATAATATCTAGGTTAGGGTAATTCTAGGTTAAGGCTTAACAAATAGATTAGCAAATAATTAATTAATAAAAATTTATTTTCATTCAAAGTCAAAAATGACCAAAATACCCTTAACCTAGAAAGTGGTAATTAGTAAATCTAATCACATGGTTAGGTCTCCATGGTCATGGTTAGTCTCTAGGTCAAGTAATTCTAGGGTTACACTAGCTAAACACCCAAAATCATAATCCACCAATTTAAATAGTATTAAATTAATTAAAATTCATCATAAATCACTAATATGATTTAAATCCTATTATTAAATGGCCAATTTTATAAAATTTTAAAATTAGGCTCATTTTAGAAAAGTGTGTGTTACAGTAACGAGCACATAACTCTTACGCAGTTCATATCATGGCAGAAAATACAAAACAAGCAATAGAATAATATACATGAAGTGATGTAAGAAATGTACATGAAAGATAAGAGAGAGATTTGTAAACTGGAGATATCTATATGGTAAGTAAGATCTGTAAGTGACTAAGTGATTTAGAGCACAAGATGGTTATGTAGTCGACTTGGGTTGCACATCCCTAAGTTAACTGAGTTGCACATGAATAAGTAACATGATTGCACTTGATGGAAAAAGATAACATAACTGTAGAAGCATGGAAAAAAATAAAGAAAGGCCTATGCGGCTCCGACAGAGAGATCCCCATGCGGCTCAGAATCCCCATGCGACTCAGAAGTTCATGCGGCTCAAGGGCCCATACGGCTCGGATAGTTCCATGCGGCCCAGAAAGAAGCTACGTGGCCTTCAACAGTTCTTCTTTACATTCGGCTGCATTTAATGCCATAACGGCTGCTCTGACAAACGACAGCTACAACAGCTCTGACATAAAGACGCAATAATGACTGACATGATGGCGTGTCCCTAGTAAAGAGGAGAAAATCTTCTTACAGCTGGCAAAATCCAACAAGTCCCGAGGCAACTCCATGCGGCTGCTGCAGTTATGCGGCCGTCCACTTCATGCGGTTGCCCATCCTCATGCGGCTGCCTATCCCCATGCGGTTGCCCATCCTCATGCGGCTGCCCATCCCCATGCGGCTGCTTATCCTCATGCGGCTGCCTATCCCCATGCGGCTGTCCATCAGCATGCGGCTGCCCATCCCCATGCGGCTGCCCATCCTCATGCGGCTGCATGCTTCATACGGCTGAGAGGACCACCCATATGCGGCTTTGCCAGGACGGTCCAGTTAAGACACGTGGCGCTCTTCGCGACAATTGAGACACGTGGCAGTCTTATCATCCCTGATCAGATTTGTTGCGATCGTCATAATTGCCCAGATTAAATCAAATCAAAGAAATTGGACACGTGGCAGGCTATCACAAATCACAAATATTCATGGTAATCAACATTTATTGCCCACAGAGATTTGATGCAATCCACATTAATTACCTAGATTTGCTACAATCAGAATTAATGGTCCAGATTAATTGATCCTTAACCGCCAACTTCTCAAGGAGACAATCATTGCAAACCCTAATGATCACACCCCCACTTCTATAAATAGCAAGGTGACATTCCCTTACAAATAACGACTGGAGAATTCAGGAGACACGAGCGGAGAAAAAGAGAGAGAGCACTACAGAGACATCCAGAGATCTAGCAACCAAAGGAGCAAGGGAGTCTCCCCACACGTCCAAGAGCATTTCTTCACCAGAGCCAAGCTACGTCCGATCGTCCAAGGAGTAAGTCAGAGCTGTCGTCGCTTTTCCGAGCCTCCATTGTCACCCACCAGAATCAAAAATAAACAATTGTACTAAGATTGTTGTACCTAGGTTTTTGTCCCTAGGCTTTCTTTGTACGAGCGAGTTTGTATTGTGAAGTAAAAGTCCAGTCCTCCGATATATTTGTTGTGTTCTTTTATAATCAATGGCAAACACGATAGCGACTCTGCTGGGGAGAAACTTTTCCATGGCTGAGAAGTTGGTGACGCAATCGGATGCAGCCAAACTTGGCTCCACACAACATAAGACAGTCGTCCGCTTCGACCAACAGGCGTTTGAAGAAATGCTCTCCGACGGGAGCGCTAGCCCCGTCCAAAGGCGAACCCGCACGAAGAAAGCTCGCAGGGAGTGGAGGCCAAAATTATTTGCTCCTTCCCAAGCTCTGGACGGAGTACTCTCTGCTGCCCAAGACGGCGAAGGCAACTATCATGCGGCCCCACTTCAAGCCACAGAGGACTCTGCTGTCCCTAAGTCCTGCAGAGGAAAGCACTACGATGCTGGACTTGCAGGGGCAAAGAGTGATTCTATGTGCTCCAGGAAGAAGCCGAACAAAGGCACTAGCCGTAGGCTGAACACTCATGCGGCCAAGATTGCCAGCTGCATGCATGATGTTCATGCGGCCGAAACTGCCAGCCGGATGTAGAATACCCATACGGCCAAGATTTCCAGCCGCATGGAGAAGACTTATGCGGCCGAGACTTCCAGCCGCATGAAGAAAGCCCATGCGGCTACGATTGCCAGCCGTATGAAGACTGTTGATTCCAGCCGCATGTTGTCTGCTCCATGCGGCTCAGGATCAGTCTTCGATCGCCTCTGCTATGTTCCTGATCTCTCACGCTCCCGAGGAAATATGTCTGACTCTCTGCAGTACCACTTAGACTCTTCCTATTATGTGCCCTCACGCACTAGAGTGAAGAAGTCTAGGGCAGCGCGAGCTTGGCAAGCTCTGTCCGCTGTTCCGACCTCTGACCACCCGAGCGCTCCACATACTATTATACGGGCCTCTGATGGGAAGTTGTACAGAACCACTCGAGTCCAGCCCCCGGCGGCAAACGGACAGAGTGGTTCCCAAAAGTCTCCCAAAACCCAGGGAGCAAACTTGGTCGTTCCAGACCCATCTGACTTACGTGAGGATATCCTCCACAATCGCAAGGAAAGAGAAGAGGCCTCGGTGTGCTAAGAGTCCTTCCAAAGACATCACTGTACCCAAGTCATTGTCAACTGCTGTTGCAACAATGCGACGGTACGAGAAGACTGGCAGTCCGTCTTCCAAAGATCACAACAGCCGAGTTCAGGGGATGAGGCACCTCCCCTTGTCTCCTGCAACTCAGAAAATCCCCGTCGATAGGAGAGGGAAGAAAATAAACATTTCCAGCCCGAAGATTTCAACCACTGTAACTAAGAAACTTTCGTCTAAACGGTTGCCCACCACCAGAGTTTTCCAAGGTACCCGTTCAAAGATGAAATCTATTACAGTGGGAGATTCATCATCCACATCACTGGAGGTCGCTGAAACTGGGGGTAGTGCTCCTCCAAACATCCACAATAATCCGATGTTCCAAGGAGATGAGCCCTAGGAAACAACTCTCCGATCAGATATAGTAGGGTTCGACGTCCCCGAGGACGTCCACGACTCTCAAGACGAGGCAAGCTCAGAAGCTGGGGGGTACTATTTCTTCTGAGTCCGAACCAGAGGAGAACATTCCCACATACCCCGATGACTTCTTGGTACAGGGGTATGATTCGGAGGGCACGTCATCCACCGTTCCTTCCACTTCAACTCATGTGAGGACGACATTTATGACAAACGACGAACAAGATGGTCCCAGTGACCACCAACGCATCGACACTCTAGAGGCCATACTGCACACTTTGGTCAAATCGGTGGACAAGATCAAAGCTGCCCTCCCTACTCTGCAAGGAGGGACGCCTGGCTAAACAAACTTGGGTCCCGCGGTCAATGCGGACTCGAACTCAGCGGCACCAAACCTGGGCAATAATCCTCCTGAAATATCAGCTTCTACCGCTGCAGACGAGGCCAGAGAGGCAAAAAGAGAGGTCCAGGATCTTTGGGCCATGTTCCATGCCCGAGAAAACTGCCAAGACCTCAGGATACGACAACCGTATCCCGCTGTATGGAGAGATGTTCCCTTTCCACTAAAGTATAAACCATTCCACATTAATCCATATGATGGGAAGATATCTGCAAGCAGGTACATCACCTACTTCGAAGTCACAACCGACCATCTGTCTCATGATGAAGCTATCCTGACACGATTATTCAACGGGGCATTGGAAGGGGTCGCCTTCGACTGGTACCGTAACCTGCCAGACAACTGTATCCACTCCTTCACCAGTTTCAAACACATGTTCTTGGAGAGATTCTACGAGATAGGACAGGACGTCACAATGTCCACCCTCATGGACGTCGTTCAAAGGGAGAAAGACCTAACAAGAAATTATATCGAGCGGTTTTGCCAAACCGCAATAAAGCTGCCTTCTGGCAACCCTGATTCCTTCTTGATTGAAATTTGCCAAAAGAGACTGCTCCCAACAATCGGCCTCTGGATGGTGAAAGTCAATTCAAGGACTGGAAGACGTTCATCATCAGTGCCACTAGTGCCGAAGACAGGTTGAGGAAGGCTCGCCAACTGGGATTGCACATCTCGGAGGGAGAGGACAAGGGCAAGCGCCCTAATACCAACAAAAATAATGGTGGTAATTCCTCCAACAATCGGGACAACAAGGGCAAGCAGGCTATGGTGGCTGACACAGCCCAGAAACCTGAGTCAAAATCGGCAGACAAGCAATGGCCACAAATGACCTACTCCTTCGAAGACGGCCATGTCAAGCCCATCTTAGACATGCTCATACAAGGAGATAGAATTCAGCTCCCTCCACCAAGACGGGAACCTCGGCCGACAGAAATGGAGAGCCCAAAGTACTGCCATTACCACCGCTACGTCCACCATGCTACACAAGACTGCTACCAACTGAAGTGATACATCCAACATCTCGTCGATTTGAAGGCTCCAGCCATTGATTTTGAGGAGGTAACCGTGGCAGCCAACATGGTGTCCGTACAGTTTGGCAGCTTCCCTCCGATAGAGACTCAAGACGGCGTGATACCCATCCCTCGGGTGACAATGGAGATTGCTAATCTTCCACCTCCTCGACATCGGACTACTGGTCTAGTACCCCTTACCACGTTACGAGGGGAGGTCATGTGGGTCCATCCAGACTTGGTACCTGAAGTGACTCAGTCCACACCACCCTTCATTGGCAAGAAGAAGAGTAGGAAGGTCAGATCCTGCCGCACAATTTTTGCAGATATTGAAGAAGCCACAGCTGTCGTCACTCGATCTGGTGCTCAATCCCGGCCTACGCCAAATAACTCGACTGAAGAATATCAGTCGGCTACTGCTGACGCTCCAGGACCTTCTCAACCTCCAACGACCGACAAGCCTAGGCCGAAGGAGACTCGCTTTGACAAATTCCTCCGAAAAGAGGCATCTCATGTGCTGGAAAGGCCCTACAACTTCGACATCTTGGCACAATTGGCCAACACACTAGCCAAATTGTCGTTATATGAGCTCCTGAGACTCTCCAAGGATGTTCGTGCAGCCTTGAGCGATGCACTCCAGAACGCCGACGCATATCTAGCTCAGGTCAACCTCACGGGAGAGAGCCCGCCTACAGATCTCCAAGACAGCGCTTGCACAGGAGCGATGCCCAACATTGTCTTCACTCCACATGGCATGCTCATCAAAACCAACCTGCATGATCGTCCTTTATATTACACTGGATACATCGACAACGTAAAGGTGGATCGGATGCACATTGATCCTGGTTCTTCCATAAGCATCATCCCGAAGGGTCTATTACACCATCTTCGTATTCCTATGCATCGCCTGACGCCAACAAGCACCGCCATCAGCGGTTGCAATTCGGGTAGGAGCTACCCGATTGGGAAGATTCGTTTGAAGTACCAAATCGGTGATCTGTCGGAGGTGACCTGTTACATCATAGATGCGGACACTTCCTACAATATCCTCCTGGGGTGCCTTTGGATACATTATTACATGATTGTGCCTTCCACACTACACCAGTGCTTGAAGTATGTTGACAAGCAGGGCTTCGTAAGGACAGAATTTACCGACATCGATCCCTTCAAAGGGGTCGAATCCTACTACTCAGACTCCCGCTTATACGGAAAGTCGAAGAGGCACCTTGGTGAATGAGATATGAAAGCTCGAACTGAGACGGCCGTAAGATTAGAAGAACCTCTGACGATCCACCTCCAAGCTCGCAAACCTGGCAAGTCGGCACCCCTTACGGCCGCTCTGCGTAAGGACGCAATCAGCCTCTTGGCACAAGAAGGGCAAATGATAATCCGACTGCCATGGTCCGGCCAAGCGCCAAGACCCACAACGGAGCCACTGACAATCAGACTGCCTAGAGTCGGCCAGTCACAAACGGAGAAGCTCAATCTCTTTGACAAGCCAATGACGATACGTCTTTCCAAAAAGAATCGTCAGCCCGATGCAAAGTCTGAGCCAACCACTCCCTGCCCAGCATCGAGTACAAAACTGGGGGGCGCTAGTTTGCCAACGACTCCACGTTTTGCTCCACCAGCGGAACCCCTGATGATCAAGTTGCCCAAGTCATCCTCTCAGTCTTCATTTATACAGGGGGTACCGAAGAAGAACCAGAACTGGCCAAGTATGTGGCTGCTCACACTGATGTTCCATACGCAGATGATGTAATCCCGCTAGAAAAGATACCTTACTTCATCAATAAAGGGCTATCTTTGAACTACATCGAGCTTAATAAGCTTTGTATAATGTATGCTATGGAACACGGTATAGGCACTCACCTACATACACAAGTGACAAATATTTATACCGTAAATCAACTTACTCCCGTGGAAGACGCTTACCGCATAATCGAGGGAGGGGACCATCCAATCATCTTTGGTTGAAAGAATCCACAGCCCTTCACCATGAAGAAGTCGATCTCAAATCGGACGCCGGAAGACTGCCTCTCTATCTATATAGCCCCTAATCCAAATACCTTATGCAGAAACAGGGGTATGTTCTGGAGACTACGCCAGGTTTAAACTACGCCACTGGTCGACGATTACCTTTAAAGTCGCCGATCCCAGCTGGCAAACCACAGGACTACTACAACAAGACCCGATGCGGACTGGGATATGTTACGCCTGTAACGACCCCTGAAAGCTCAGATGAGGAATGCGATTGGCATTCACACTCAACCGGATCACCAACTTCTGATTCAGATATCAGCATCAGGGATGTATTTAGGCAAGTCCTGTCTGTCAATATGGTATTCTGTCACGACCCGCACCCACTGTGAGGGTACGAGCGCGTAACAACGCCCAGCCTATGCCGCAGTGTCGGCGGTAGAACGCTGTTCTAAGTCTCTAACTAACCATCAACTCATGCAGTATATAGTGTACTCGTCATGATCAACTCCGAACGGAGGACAAGTATAAGATATGGTGTAACTCAATCACAGTCTAAGCACGATAAGATAACACAAAAATATAACTAAGAAATTGAAGACAACAATAACTACTGAAATAATAACAACATCTCGAACAATCTCAAATACATCTTAAGTCTCAATTCTATACAACAGCTCTAAATGAAAACAGATGCAAGTCTACTAGACTAAATCCCGATCACTCCCGAGTGTCGGGGCCCAAGGTAGCCATCCGTCTCAGGGTCCATAATACGTAGGGCATGTGTCCTCAGGGCAATCATCTGTAAAATTTATCAACAAGTCCAGTCAGGACAGGAACGAGCACATCTTATCTAGAAAACCCAAGTAAATGACAGAGAACTATAAAGCAGTTATAGACAGTTGTATTGATGAAAATGGCAGTTTATATTCAGGTGATGGTAAGAAAGACAGATAAAGTGTAAGGAAAGTAATATCTAAACAAGAGAAGAATCATAGCAATAAAGACTGTAAAAATAGAACTAGCTAAACCAGGGTAATATGATATAAAGTCCAGACAGTAATGTAGACAAATGTAACTCCAGTGTAAGTCCAGTACAAGATGAATCTAATACAAGATGAATCCAGTAAGGGACGATTTCAGTCATAGTGATCAATGATTCCTGGGTGAGTCCAGCCTATACTCTAGCAGTGTGTTTTAAAATACCGAGATCGACATATAAACAACTATGGGTAATCCGGCACATCACACACCTGGCCGGGTGTGAGATGGCTATCATTCCAGTTTGATTCCAGCAAAGGGTGATTCCAGAAATGGGGTATGTCTACATGTTTTACTCTAGTATTTCCCCTTCCAGCAAGTGAATCCAAAATTTCGACACAATGATTCAAGATAATTCCAGCCAGTAATATGAAGATACCAGTAAATGATTCCAATAAATGATTTCAGTAGGTGATTCCAGTAATAGAAGCCATGAATGATGATACCAGTAATAGAGGCCAGATAATAAATATGTCGTATACATGAATCCAGAAATATCCATACGTGTTGTAACAGAGAATCGCATACAACTAACTAGAACTGAAGTACAGTAATTGACAAGTAAATGAGAGAACTATCAGAGAATGTACTCGTCTGATACTCTGAAAAGAGTAGTGAAATATCAGATGTCTGTACCGAAGTCATAATGTCCTAAATAGAGCAGTAAAGGTTATAACATGTTTAAAATAAGGTAAATAAAGTCTACGATACAATCTACATGAATTCTAGGCCAATCTAGGTCAAAGTCAACTCTAAGTCAAACCTGGTTAACTGTCTAGGTCAAACCAGGTCAACACTGGGTCAACTAGGTCCATCCTAGTCCAGTCAAGTCCCACTAGGCCTAACCAAGCCTAGGCTAGCAAACACACACCAATTCAAGTCACACTAGTCTACAAAACCCAACACTCATGTGTATATATTCCATGTACACAAGA
Source organism: Iris pallida (assembly GCA_029216955.1). Lineage (NCBI taxonomy): Eukaryota > Viridiplantae > Streptophyta > Magnoliopsida > Asparagales > Iridaceae > Iris > Iris pallida. The sequence goes on along the minus strand of JANAVB010011138.1, from coordinate 61,656 downwards.
CTACACAAAGGACCCCCATAGGCTATGCTACCTAGACTATATGCCATAACCCATATAGGCAATACACACATATAAATTACCATATATATATACATACATATATCACAAATATATAACCTAGCCTAACATATAAGGTACACAAATATATACTCAACTATATATATAATACATCTCTAATGTATATCACATTGCCTATTATCTATCATATAATGAATCTAAATGTCTATATAACATATATATATGAAATCCTCAATACATATCCATATATATATATATATATATATATATATATATATATATATATATATATATATATATATATATATATATTTTAGGCTATGCTACCTAGACTATATGCCATAACCCATGTAGGCAATACACACATATCAATTACCATATATATATATACATACATATATCACATATATATAACCTAGCCTAACATATAAGGTACACAAATATATACTCAACTATATATATAATACATCTCTAATGTATATCACATAGCCTATTATCTATCATATAATGAATCTAAATGTCTATATAACATATATATATGAAATCCTCAATACATATCCATATCCATATATATATATCCATATATATATATTAAAAATATATATATATATATATATTAAAAATATATATATATATATATATATATATATATATATATATATATATATATATATATATATATATATATATATATATATACAAATTAAAGATACACATCCTCAACCAATGACCCAACCTCTCATATACATGAACCTGAATATATCTACATGCATATTTACTTATACATTATATTACATATACTCATATATGCATACATCTATACAACTATAGAGAAGGGGAAAGGGCTGTCCAATGGAGAAAATTGGACTGAAACATAACAAGGGGACTGAAATATCTAGTATAGGGCTGAACCCTCTAGTCTACACCTAAACTAATACCTGCATTCAGTCCAGTTATATATATAAGGAAGATTTCAGTTTAGCAGTGATGGGTGTGTGGGGGATGACAGGTTATGCTCTCAGTGGGTGTGTACACACATAGGCCTGTGCATCTCAGGTAGCTGACAGTTCAAAAATCAGTTTAAAACCCAATTGACTGTTCATTCATTGACAGTTTATATAAATCAGTGCACTTACAATTCAAAAACGAAAACCCATTCACCTAGATGCCATCAACTACAAGAACTCAATACCAACCATTCCTTCTAATCTTACAACTCTCCCACAGCTTAACCAAAGGGCAGATATACACATATAGACTGGAACCTAAGTCTTAACAGGACTGGTCTGAATGTAAGTGACTAAGAAAATTGGAAAGGGGACTGACCAGTGAGGATTAGAAAAGTAGCTTAACTCCCTAGGAACTCCCCCTCTCTATTGACCCACGTGAACAAGGCTCTCTACTGCCCTGCACATGCAAAGCCAGGGCAGGCAAACCAAGGCAATCAAGGACCTGCCTACTGCTGCCTTCTAATGCTACTGCTCTAATGCTCTACAACTACACTAGCTGTTGTAATGCAATGCTATACAACTACTGCTCCTACTGCTCACTGCTCCTAATACTGCTACTGCCTAAGCCACTGCTTGCTGTTGCATTTGCTGCTAAGGTCTGCCGTGCAAGCCAAAGCAAGTAATAAAATGCTACAAAGAAAAGCCAGGCAAGCCAAGCCAAGGTAAGCTAACCAAACTAGTGTTCTGCTACCAACCCTCAACTGAACACACAGTTCACATGAATCCACATATATATACACCTATATATGTAACTATATGTATACAATATCTAAATATCAAATCTCAGATTTGTGTAGCAATCAATGTGCAATTGTGTAAAATAAACTCATGTATTCTCCGGAAAACAGTTCAAAAAAAATGTGTCAAGTGACAATGGTGAGCAAGCAAGGAGTGAATGAGTGTATTGACAGTTCAATATCAGAAAAAGAACCATATCAATATGTTGCAATCAATCATAAAAGGGGAAATTAAGAGTCAGTGAAAAAGAAGGGAATTCAGTGAGTAATCTCAGTTTTCTGAGTGTATCAGCCATCACATAATAGAAATCCCAAATGTATACATGGTATCCTAGTTAACAGTCACAATTGAATTTATCATAAAAGATTATCTAATTAACTTCAAAAAAACTAATTCAACCAAATCAGTAACTCATGATTCATTCAATCTCAGGTTTTAAGAGTATTAAAAAAACAGTTCAGTTTGACATTCAATAGAGTAAAATGTATCAGTCGAATTTAAACAGTCCACCCCAAAACCCAAATTCGAATCCTAATGTTGTTTAACATCAAACAAAAAGGAATAAACCTAACAGTGAACTAATCCTGGACTATTGAAACACTAAAAAACTGCTCAAAACAGAAATAAACCCAGAATTTGAAAACAGTGAGTAACGTATCAGAGAATGTGGGAGGAAATGCAAATTGAAGGCTAAAAACATGGTAATGTACTAAATTAAAGGTTGTTAATCGTGCCCCTAGGTATACTCATGTCCCTCGTGTCCTTAAGTATCCCCCACGATGCGACACGATGAGTCTAAGTGTCTAAAAACCCAATCGGGCAACACAGACTATAACAGTGTCGCGCACGTATTCACTTAGGTCTAGGACACGGCACACGTGTCCTCGTATCTTGTGGTTATGTGTCTAGGTTTGCCTAGGGTAGGGGAACGTGTCCTACAGCCTGCAACAGGTCCACGACGTGTCGTATCCAAGTTACGAGCCCGTGTCAGTCGAGTGTCTGCGCGTGTGTGCAACAGTGAGGAAAACAGTGCGGGTCGATTAACTTCGTGCACACAAAATGAGAACCTATAAAACTTTGCAGGTGTTGTGTCAGTTACTAGGGGAACGTGTCCACAAAATTTGGTGTCAAACCATTGCGTGTCGTGTCCGCAATCAGGGTTGAACAGCAGGGCACAGCACGGGGCTAGTGCTCAGTGTCGTACGGCGATGCGTGTCCAATTTGGACACGAATCTCCCATAGAAACGTGCTCAGTCATACACATTATTAATCTACACATGAAGAGCTACCCAAATATATAATTTGTTTCGAAAAATAATAACATTCAATCCATAGAGGCATTTTAACAAACACCTACACAACACTACGACACGTGTTCGATACGGACACCAAACGGACACGGAATTCACCCAAATTTCAGGGACACCTAGGCGACTCCTAGATCTAGCCCTACATACAAAGAAAACAAAATTTTAAATCAATTTAAAGGGTTTTACCTATATGTGCAAAAAGCTTAGAAAAGCTTCAAATGGGGGATTCTTCCTCTTGATGTCAAAAGCTCCAAATTGACCCAAAGCCGGGATTAAACTCCAAAATCAGGAAGTAGGAGAGTATTAGGTTCTAATGCAAGAAACTAGGATTAAAAAGGAATTAAAATGAATTTATGGAGATTTTTGGAAGGGCGACACATACCTTTCTTTTCCAATGTTGAAATGAATAAAGAAAGAGGCAAGCCCTAGAGAATAAGTATTTATATAGGGTGGGGATCCCTATGGCTGGTCATTTAGGGTTTGGTTAGGGTTAGGGCTTCTAGTTATGAGACATGGGCCAAGTCATGATCAAATAAATCATCAAGACATAAGTCATTTCATGAAACCACAAGCCATGACTTAAATTCACTAAACCAAATCCCCCTAATCCAAAATTAGTTTCTAATGACTAAAAGTAGGTTAACCTAAGTTAGACTAGGGTCACCATGGCTAGGGTTAGCTCCTAGGTTAGTCTACCACGGTCAATGCTAGTCAAAGTCAACCTAGTCAACCATCGTTCAAATACTTCCAAAATAAATTATAAAAATTCCCATAAATCATAATAAATTCAAATAAATCCTAAAATGACCAAAATACCCTCTAGGTTAAAATGTACTAATTAAACATCCTAATCACATGGCTAGGCTCTAGGTCAACAGTCTCCAAGGTTACACTAGCCAAACACCAAAATCATAAGTCATGATTTAAATAGTTTAAAAATGATTAAAATTTACCAAAAATCATAATGTGAAATAAATACCAATAAATAATATTTATAATTACAAAATTTTAAAAATACCATCATCTGGAAAACTGGGTGTTACACATTCGTCGATGCTTACGAAGAAGGTGAAGACTTTCCTGAACTCCTCGAATTAGAGCCATGGGCCCAACAGCTGGATGAGCAATGGAAGAAGCGGTTTGAACAAAGAGAGCCTCCTACTGAAGATGAGGTCATACAAGTGGATCTCGACAGCGACTCTTCTCCAAAACCAATCTTCGTTAGTAAAAGCCTGACAGACGAAGAGCGAGAATCGCTACTGGAACTCGTCAAAGAATACATTGATGTGTTCGCCTGGAGCTATGAAGACATGCCAGGGCTAAACCCCGATGTTGCTCTTCACAAGCTCAATATTCGGCCAGATGCGAAGCCAGTCAAACAATAGCAACGACGCTTCCGTCCAGGCGTCATGGATGCGATCGAAGCCGAAGTCAACAAACTGATAGCCAGCGGCTTCATTCGTGAGGAACAACATCCGGACTGGGTCGCCAACATAGTACAGGTTCTCAAGAAAAATGGAAAGATTCGAATCTGTATCGACTTTCGCAATCTGAACGAGGCGTGTCCCAAAGATGAGTTCTCCCTCCCTATCACAGACATCATGATCGAAAACACTTACGGCTTTGAACGTATGTCGTTCATGGATGTCTTCTCGGGGTACAACCAAATTAAGATGTCTTCCAATGACGAAAAGCATACATCATTCCGAACACCAATAGGCACGTTCTGTTAGACAGTCATGCCTTTCGGTTTAAAGAATACTGGCGCCACCTATCAGAGAGCTATAAGCATCATCTTTAGAGACCACTTGTACAAAACAGTACAATGCTATGTTGACGACATCGTCGTCAAAAGTCGCTCTAAGGAAGATCATCTGCATGATCTAAGGACAGTGTTCGACCTGATGCGAGCGCACAATTCGAAAATGAACCCCACGAAATCCTTATTGGGCATATCTAGCGGAAAGTTCTTGGGTTTCATCATCACCTCCCAGGGTATCCACATAGACCCTGAGAAGACGAAGGCAATCATGGAGATAAATCCCCTGCAAAATCTTCGAGAACTCTGAGGCCTTCAAGGGAGGTTAGCTTACATCAGGAGGTTCATCTCCAACCTCTCCGGGCGATGTCAGACATTCACCTATCTCATGAAGAAGGGCGTCTCATTCGTATGTGATGAAGAATGCCAGCGTGCCTTCGACAACATCAAAGAATATTTGTCGAACCCTCCAGTTCTGGTGGCCCCGGTTGCTGGAAAACCATTCCTGCTCTATGTACGAGCAATGGAGCATTCCTTCAACGCTCTGCTAGCACAATACAACAATACAGGCCATGAGCAAGCTACTTATTACCTCAGTCAAATTATGATCGGGCCAGAGCACCGATATACTGCTGTGGAGAAGAAATGCCTCGCCCTGGTGTTCGCTATTCAAAAGACGCGACACTATGTCACGGGGCAAACCATACATGTGATATCACGAGTCAACCACCTCAGGGTCCTCATGAATAAACCAGGGGCACTCGGCTCTCGCCTCGCTACATGGGCAATATTACTGTCCCCCTACCATATAATCTTCGTCCCGCAAAAGTCTGTTAAAGGTCAAGCTCTGGCAGACTTTTTAGCAGCCCATCCAGGCTCAGAATCGGCCAGAATATACGAAAAAATCCCAGATAAGATCGCCGATTCGCATACGACCTCTCACGATGATATATGGCGAATGTTCTTCGATGGTGCTTTGAGGACCGGACCCAAGGATAATATTGTCGTCGAAGTCGGGGTGGTGCTGATTTCTCATTCCGGACTGGTGATCAATCGTGCTTACTCCCTTACGGAACCTTGTTCTAACAATGTGGCCGAGTATAATGCTTTAGTCATTGGCCTCCAACTTGCAAGAGAGCCAGGGGTAGAATATCTTGAAGCATACGACGATTCACAGTTAATCATCAATCAGATCCGGGGTTCATACGAAGTCCGCCGTGAAGACATGATCTCCTATCACCAAATAGCGATCAACATCATCTCGTCATTTGAGGGGTTCTTCATCGAACACGTCCCAGACTCCAAAATATCGAAGCCGATGCAGTAGCAGGCCTTACCGCCTCCCTAGCAGTTCCGAACTATGCTCATCAATCGGTGGATGTGATAGGCCATGAACTGGTCTGTCCCAAGAACAACGTTCAATTCATGGCAAGTTATTCCGCTCAGATGATCGACGAAGTCCCAGGCTGGAGACAACCATTCATAGACTTCGTAGTCTACGACATCCTGCCAAAGAACCCAAAGGAAGCTACCTCTATCAGAAGGCGTTCTTTCAGATTCTTATACGATACAGAGACGAAAATGCTGTATCGCCGATCCTACGATGGATTATTTTTTTGATGTCTGTCAAACGCAGAAGCGAAAGAAGCCGTACGCGAAGCTCATGACGATGTCTACGGGGCCCATCAGCCTGGCCCAAAATTGTAAAACGGTTTTCACCGAATGGGCTACTACGGGCCCATGATGGTTGCAGATGCGATAGACTATGCAAGAAAGTGTAAAGCCTGCCAAGTCCACGCGGACTTCATCGACCAGCCATCCGAGTTTCTACATCCGACAGTAGCGTCCTGGCTATTCGAAGCATGGAGAATGGATATCATCGGTCCAATCACTCCACCGTCGTCCCGAGGACATCGCTTCATACTCGCCATCACAGATTACTTCTCCAAATAGGTGAAGGTTTTTTCGCTTGCAGAAGTAAAGACTTCAAACATGATCAGCTTCCTCAAGCATCACGTCATCTATCGCTTTGGACTGCCCCGAAGGATCCTCCACGATAATGGTCCGCAGTTCGCAAGCCACGCCTTCTATCGATTCTGCGACAAACACCGAATTCAGAATATGATTCAACACCATACAATTCGGCAGCGAATGGGTTGGCAGAAGCACTCAACAAAACCACCATCAAGTTGCTCAAAAAGTTCGTATCATCCAACAAACGCGACTGGAACGAGAAGCTTGGTCAGTGCTTATGGGCATACCGTACTACAGTCCGAACGACCACTTGAAACACACCATTCTCCCTGGTGTATAGGAGTGAGGCAGTTCTCCCATTGGAGACTCAAATACCCTCGCTTCGCATCGCTCTCACTTACGAATTAACGACGGAGGATAACTACCATCGCCGGCTACAAGAGTTGGAGGCCTTAGATGAAAAGCGCCTATTGGCTCAGCAACGAATCGAGCTATACCAAGCACGCATCTCCAGAGCCTTCAACAAGAAGGTTAAAATCAGAATATTCAATGTGGGCGATCTCGTTCTGGTAGTTCGGAGGCCGATGGTGATGACTCACAAAACTGCCGGCAAATTCCAGCCAAAGTGGGAAGGTCCATTTATCATTGAGGCTGTATTCTCAAACGGTGCTTACCGCCTCGCAAAACAAAACGAAGACTTGCTCATGTTGCCCGTCAATGGCAAGTTCCTGAAAAAATATTATGTCTAAACGACATCCTCCAAATCCCAGATTGGTGAGTTATGTACCCGCCGGTACCGCTGAACTCACATTCACAAAACCCCAGATTATTGAGTTATGTAACCGTCGGTACCGCTGAACTCATATTCACAAAATCCCAGATTATTGAGTTATGTACCCGCCGGTACCGCTGAACTCACATTCACAAAATCCCAGATTATTGATTTATGTACCCTCCAGTACCGCTGAACTCACATTCTTCCCCCATATATTAGATAGCTGAGTTATATACCCACTGGTACCGCTGAACTCACATCCCGACTACAAATCTTCCAAAATAACGAGTCATGTACTCTCTCGTACCGCTGAACTCACATCCCTACTACAAATCTTCCAGAATGACGAGTCATGTACTCTCTCGTACCGCTGAACTCACATCCCTACTACAAATCTTCCAGAATGACGAGTCATGTACTCTTTCGTACTACTGAACTCACATGCCGACTCCAACTCTCCCAGATTATCGAGTTATGTACCCGCAGGTACCGCTAAACTTACACTTTGGTTACTACAGATAAATCTATATCGCCTCTCCTAGGTAGTAAGTCATGTATGATCATACCTCTGAACTTTACTCCTAAAAGAGCTTTCTTCTTATGATCTAATACCCGTACTCTCAGTGCACAAAAAGTGTAACAAATTCACAAAATTTCCAAAACGACCACGTCGATGTTACCTCTGAGTCGTCTCACTTCTGCCAAACACAAATCACCCCTCTACATAGAACTTCCATGTCCTCATTACCTTTAAGTTGTTCTATGTACCACTTCATGGAGCCCACTCCTGCCATGTCCTCATTACCTCTGAGTGGGAAGGATCCATCGAAGAAACCCTTATATTTGCTATGTCCGCATTACCTCTGAGTAAATATGTTGGTTCTCTCTCGACTTATTATCTGTACCAAAAAAACCAGGGTACGCCAAGGATAATAGGTCCACAAATGTCCTCTGTTGACCACAAATATGCTCCGTTGAGTCCACTCCTGCCATGTCCTCATTACCTCTGAGTAGGAAGACTCCGCGATAAAACCCCCATACATGCCCTGTACTCCTTACCTCTGAGTAAGTATGTTGGTCTTCTCCCGTCTTATTATCCGTATCCTGAACCGGGGTACGCCAAGGATAATAGGCCCACAAATGTCCTCTGCTGACTACAAATGTTGTACTAAGTTTCCTAGTACATGCACATCCTTTTTCATCATGCCTCAGGAGCCCAGCTGCTCTATGTCATTCTTTCTTCCGGTACCAGAAACGTCCATGACCACCTTACAGTAGAATTGTTCTAGGTATCCCTCTTAAACTTGTTATCCGTAACTAAAACCAAGGTATGCCCAGGGTAACAGGTCCACAAATAGTCCCCCAGTGGGACAAAAATGTCACAAACACAACAAGTACAAGAAATAAAGGATAAGTCAAAACATGCTCATTTATTCAGAATCCAAGGTACTACACTATTTGAGATTATGTATCTATTACAAGATGGAAAAAGAAAAGAAAAGAACATGAACATAAGAAAGCAAAAGAGCCGAATATGGCTCGACGGTACACAATTCCAGGAGACGATTCCTCACTAAGGCGGTCCCCTTTTCAAGCCGCTGCTTAGCTCGACGCTCGGCCTCCTGAGATAACCGCTTCGTATCATCCAAGTACATGTGTGCCTGCCAGCCATCCTGAAGCTTCTTTAGAGCGAGCTCCAGGCCAGCAGAAGCTCGAGTAACTTTGTCAGCCTCATGGATGATCATCCCCTTTTCCGTATGGGCAGCTTCGAGTTCAGACTCTAAGAAAGCCAGCTTCCTCTGAAGCTCGAGGATCTGCTCCCGGGTGTCAATTACCCCGCGGAAAGCTGTCGCTTCCCGAGCCGTGATATCTTCCCTCTCGCGGCTCAACTGATCATATAGCTAAGCTAGATCGCGGAGGTCCTTCAGTATGACCGGTTTGGCCTTATCCCGGGTAGCCCTTATCTTCTCTACAACAGCTGTGAGGAAACCGCGCTCTTGATCTATAGCAGCAGACAGATCAGCTTGCCGCAGCACCTGAAGCTGGGCTACCAGCTGATCAGCCTCCAGCAATTTCACCTCCAGAAGTGCAGCAATCCCTGCCCCACCGGGAAGAGTCTTAAGAATATCAATGTAACCCTGGGCGCATTACCGGGCCAAGGCAAAAGGGGTCCACCACTCCATAGCAGCCGCAACCCCGCTCTTGAAGTGGCGATAGAAGCTGCCAACCACGTCCTGTGACGCTTCGTCCAGAACCTCCGTAAAGGATGGCGTCAAAGGAAGCGTGGCCGGCAATGTCGAAGGAAGCACGCTAGAATTTGCTACCAGAGAGACAAATTTCGAGCGAAAAGATGCACAGATTACGGCTAACTCCTCCTCCGTCACCCGAAGAGCCTGGACACTCGGCAAAGTAGAAAAGTCGATTCGTGGAGCCACCTGAACAGATGAGGACGCAAGGACCATTGTCCCATGTCTCGGCTGTGCCGACATCTGACTTTTCGAGTCCGTGCCAGCAGAAGGCCCTTCGATATGAGTCGAAAGAGGAGGGGGTACGCTCCTCTTCGCCAATTCCCCTTCGGCAAAGGCTACCCTGGCAGTGTCCGTCATCGACACTGGAGAGGCAAGACCTGTATGTCCAGAGCAACTATCAATCAGTCTAACCCGAAGGATGTGTTGATAAAGCAGATAGGCCTCCTCACAAGTTAAGATTTGGCTTATCTTACCAGGAAAGGAGCATGGAGGCTGCGGTTCGCTCGTAGCTGTCGTGGACTCCTCACCAGCGACCTCCAAGTCATGTTCAGTTGGTTCTTCTACCCCAGCCACCCCGAAAACGGATCCTGCTGGTTCAGCATCACCCCGCTGAAATTCAACTGTCTCAGGGGAAGGTACTGCAGAGCCTCCGTCACCATTAGTTGAGTCCTCAGCAAGATGGGACTCCTCGGCCGCCTCCGAAAGAACCTCAGCAGAAATAATAGCGGTACACATGTCACTGACCAAAGTGGTCAGGACCGGATCAACCTCAGCGGCCGGGTCTAAAGAATTCGACTCCTCTGATGCCTGCGAGAGGAGAGAAAAATGATTAAAGTCAAAGTTCATGAGAAAAGAAAGAACTGAACAAAGATGGTAGTAACTCGATTTACCTCCGAGGTGGGGTCGACGTCCTTGCTTCTCTCCTTTATAGTAAGCTTGCGACGTCTGGTCGCAGCCCATTTTTGGGAGTAAGGAATATCGCCAACAGGGGAGATTTGTCTGCTACATTTTCGTACAGGACCAGGTACAACAGGCGGTTGGTCTGCCACCATTTCATCTGACATAACAGGCGACTGATCCGCCTCAACATCTTCTACTGGATGGGAAGAGTTATCTGTATCATGCTCATCATTCTCTTCGTCCGCAGTGGTGGACTCCGAGTCAAGCACGGAAACTGCGTTCGCCCTCTGCTTCCTCGTCCTCGACCCCTGAGGCTTCTTCGCCAGGCCAGTACCTGCAATGAAACTGATCCTTAGGTCAAAATTAATGAGAGGCTTATTCATCGTTACATGGTATAGGGCCGCCATATACAGAATTTCTACTGGTGCCTCGTTATTAGGAACAGAGAAGGTGGCTCGAGTATGAACTGCGTCATAATAATGCCATGCCCTGATACCATCCAGGCGCTACCTTCAAAGCCCAGGCAGGGGCTGGGACTGTCAAAAGATAGATGACTGTACCCGAACTGGCGGGAGAACCTGCTAGGCAAATAGGGCTTCAGGTAAACATTGTTGCGATAACGATATACTAAGTGTGCTGGACAGATATTGCATAGCCAACAAAGTAGTCTCTCGGGCAAGAGAAGAGGAGGTCAAGTACCATCAACATGACCTCTCTTCATGTCTTCAGCGGTAAAAGAAGGAACAGACACAAAAAAGTCGTATCCGTCCACTCTCGCCAGCGCCCTTCGACAAGCTGGCATGGTGTTGTACTCCCAGGGCTGATGACGTAATCGGAAAATGAAGGCATCATCAACCGTGACACCATCCTCTGGGCCATACCTCATCAAAGACTGGCAGTGCATTAACAGCCACCCCATTAAATAATGGTACGACAGTTCCACGCGCTCAAAATTCATCACCGTATCACGGGCGATAACCTTGGATGAAAAGGCACGAAGGCTGTGGTGTATGCTGCACACCATAGCTGGAAGAAGGGCCAGTCTGACCCCAAAAAAAGTTTTACAACAGGAAGGATGAAGTGGCGACTAAGCCTCTCAATGGAGCCCGCCCCTCCTGAGACTACGCAGTTCCGTAGCCATACCATCAGAAATCCTGCAAGAACCGCCTTCTCCGACAGCTGCTGAGTACAATGATAAAAATAACTAAAGGTGTCGGATCGACCCCCAAATGTGTCGTTCGTAGACCCCAATCTCTTGGCGGACAACACTAGGGTTTACACCTCTTTCTGGGTTTGAGGATCTCGGGAAGAAACCCTCCCTGAGGCGCCCAACGTGAAAAGGTCTGAGACCCAGGTCATAGTATGAGGAATCGTCCCTTCTGAGCTACTATCCTTCCTGATGGCCGTTTGGTGGCAAGTACTATGGTGACATATCAATTCCCGATATACGGCAAGAAAACTCGGGAACTTCTGATCTAAGCCCTCGAGCTCTTCACTCGTAGGGGTGTATACTTCAAAGACTTTTGTGCCCAGGGTAGCCTAGAGATAACGTGCATCTCGTGAAGAGCAAGCCCTAACTCCCCGGCAGGCGCAAAGAAAGTACCCGTCCGTCGGTTGTACATCTCCAAGAGGGCCATGAACAATGGCTTATTTATGGGTAAGCAATGACTGGTACCCCGAATGGCGTAGTAGAGGCCGATCTCAAGCAGGGTAACCTCGTACTTCCATAAAATCCACAAAGCCAAATTGGCCCACGTAGGGATAGGGTTTATCCAGTTCGGTAGCGCCAACCGGCCGACAGGATAAGACCCCTTCTGTGCAAGCTGGTTTATGAAGGTGTCAGCTTGAGAGAAAGTGAAGTTGGGGCCCAGTGCATTTATGAAGAAACCCGGAGCCAATCCCGTCACGCACTAACTGGTCGGTTCCTTTTCCGCATACGCAGACTTCAACCGACCGTTGTAATGGATGTCCCCCACAAAGATCCCTGACCTTCTTGGAGTCAGGGACTCCACCATCCTCCTCTCCAATGGTAACATGTTGAACCATGATAGGGGAAAATGGCACTCCATCGGAGGGATATGAATCTCCACCCCATCAAGAGTAAAATCCCAACTCTCGGATACCTCAAGCACTCGGGTATTCTTTATAGACAAAGCATCCCCAAAGAGGAACGTTGGCTTCAGATATTTCCCATCCAATCGCCCTGAGTTCATCATGGTGCAAATAAAGTAGAAAGGCTGTTTCTTGATGGCAGTCAACCTCTCCGAAGGATCCTTCGGAAGCTGCTTCGTCATATGCTCGACTATATGGTCATACCGATAGCTCATAGCAAATTAGGCCTGACCCACCAGAAGTTCTCCCACAATATTAACTGGCAGATTCACTGAAAACAGACAAAAAGAACAAGTTAAAAGAGGGGCTTTTGGCTTATGCGGCCCAGCCTACAAAGAACTTATGCGGTTCTATTGTTGAACATGAGCATTAATTAGTGTAAAGCTTATGCGGCTCTGTTTCGCGTACCCTTATGCAATTATGCTTAACGAGGTATTATGCGGCTCAAATCAGAAGAGCGTTATGCGGCTCAAATTCAGAGGAGCTCATGCGGTTCGCTTTTCGGACAGTCCTATACGGATGAATCCAGAGGGGGCTCCATACGGTTTGGTTTAAAAGAGTCCATGCGGTTCTGATCGACAGGTCATTATGCGGCTCAGTTTACGAAGTGTTCATGCGGCCCACTAAGACAACTCCCATACGGCTCAAACATGCGGTATACCCCCATGCAGTTCGGTTATGGGACATGTATGCGGCCCATACAATTCGAACAGTTTGCATTAAAGGCTTGTGCATAAAGCATGCAACAGAGCCGTTGTTAGGGTTTCAAAATATATGACTTCCTCAAAACCTTACCCTTAACGGCAAGATGAACGTCGGAGTGAGCTTCGGGTGCCGCAGCCGACGTCGAGGCCACGTCCTTACCCTTCGCCGCAGCCTTCGTCACAACCTTGGAGGACTTGGGAGCCATTGCTGATGATCAGAGAAGGAAGACGAAAACAAAAAAGCTAGGACAAGAGCAGAGAGTAAAGAAGTTTTCTTTTCAAAAACACGCTGCATTTATAGACGAAGCCCCTAGACCGACGCATCGATCTATGTGCAATGAACCGACTCTTCGGTTATCAAGTCGATCCGACTATTCAAGGCTAAACTCTTGGGATCCTGCCCCAAAAAAATGGCTTTAAATCTGACAGCAAATCAAAGACAATCAATGCAAAGATTTGCATACGCGGCATGAAGACGTGGCAAGGAGCCTATGCGGCCAGACAGCCTATGCGGCTCAGATGGCCATGTGGCTGAGGAGGCCATGCGGCTGAGACATTCATGCGGCCAGAACATCCTATACGGCCCGAAGAATTTTTATATGGCCATGCATCTTATTCAAAGTATTTCAATTTTTCAAATTGAAAACTTTGAAGGGGGTCTTGTAGAAGCATGGAAAAGAAAGGCCTATGCGGCTCCGACAGAGAGATCCCCATGCGGCCCAGAATCCCCATGCGACTCAGAAGTCCATGCGGCTCTAGAGTACATGCGGCTCAAGGGCCCATGCGGCTCGGATAGTTCCATGCGGCCCAGGAAGAAGCCACGTGGCCTTAAACAGTTCTTCTTTACATTCGGCTGCATTTAATGTCTTAACGGCTGCTCTGACAAACGATAGCAACAACAGCTCTGACATAAAGACACAATAATGATAGACATGATGGCGTGTCCCTAGAAAAGAGGAAAAAATCTGCTTACAGCTGGCAAAATTCAACAAGTCCCGAGGCCACTCCATGCGGCTGCTGCAGTTATGCGGCCGCCCACTTCATGCGGTTGCCCATCCTCATGCGGCTGCCTATCCCCATGCGGTTGCCCATCCTCATGCGGCTGCCCATCCGCATACTGCTGCTTATCCTCATGCGGCTGCCTATCCCCATGCGGCTGTCCATCAGCATGCGGCTGTCCATCTCCATGCGGCTGTCTATCCTCATGCGGCTGCATGCTTCATACGGCTGAGAGCACCACCCATATGCGGCTCTGCCAGGACGGTCTAGTTAAGACACGTGGCACGCTTCACGACAATTGAGACACGTGACAGTCTTATCTTCCCTGATCAGATTTGTTGCGATCGTCATAATTGCCTAGATCAAATCAAATCAAGTAAATTGGACACGTGGCAGGCTGTCACAAATCACAAATATTTATGGCAATCAACATTTATTGCCCACAGGGATTTGATGCAATCCATATTAATTACCTAGATTTGCTAGAATCAGAATTAATGGCCCAGATTAATTGATCCGTAACCGCTGACTTCTTATGGAGGTAATCATTGCAAACCCTAATGATCACACCCCCTCTTTTATAAATAGCAAGGTGTCATTCCCTTGTAAATAACGACTGGAGAATTCAGGAGATGAGAGCGGAGAAAAAGGAAGAGAGCACTACAGAGACATCCAGAGATCTAGCAACCGAAGGCGCAAGGGAGTCTCCCCACACGTCCAAGAGCATTTCTTCACCAGACGCAAGGCTACGCCCGATCGTCCAAGGAGTAAGGCAGAGCTGTCGTCACTTTCTCGAGCCTCTATCGTCACCCCCCAGAATCAAAAATAAACAATTGTACCTAGGTTTTCTTTCCTAGGCTTTCTTTGTACGAGCGAGTTTGTATTGTGAAGTAAAAGTCCAGTCCTCTGATATAATTGTTCTATTCTTTTATAATTAATGGCAAACAATAACCATTTATACTCACCCCTACCCCCAATCAATACACAAGGATCTAGTCATGTTACGTTACGTACATGAGTTTTTGGTTATACACGAGGCACATGTGAGAACATTGCGTACTTGAGAGCACATGAACGTACATGATTACACATGAGAGTACATGAATAACACGAATGCATAGAGCACAGGATGTACATGAAACACATGACATAAAGTACCTCAAGGGGGAGAACATCTCAAGAAAAGATCCATATAGTACCAATCCTTGATAACAATGTGTTAGCATCATGTAATATAGTCTAGAGCAAGAATATAAATCCTAGAAAGTATAAAACGATCAAAAAATGTACTCGCCTGAAATCCTGAACGACTGAAGAGAATAAATGTCCATACAGGAGTAACTGAGTCCTATTTAGAACAACACAGGTCACAATGTATCCAAGATGTTAATAATGAAGTTTACAATGCATTCTATATGATTCTCGGTCATTCTAGGCCAAAGTCAAGTCTTTGTCAACTCTGGTCAATAATCTAATCAAACCAGGTCAACTCTAGTCAACTAGTTTAGGGTTCAGTGCAACTCAAGTCTATGAGTTAACTTAGTCTATCTAGTCTATATCTAAAGTCAAACTAGCCTAACAAGTTCAAGGATATAAATCACATACATAACTAAACTAGTTAGTATAGAACAAGCCTATATAAGAATAGCCTATCTATACTTACATACATATAAAGCCTATAGGATACAAGTCACAATTTATGTATATAGCTGGCACAATCATAACGTATATATATTATATATATATATATATATATATATATATATATATATATATATATATATATATATATATATATATATGGTAGGCATCCTCCCGAGTGGAGGTTTTTTAGGTGCTTGGGCCATCTCTCGGCACCCCTGTTTCGCTTTGAATAATATTCTTCGTTTCCCAAATATACATAGATAATATGTATATATTAGAGAACATAAGGAAAGTAAAATATATATATATATATATATATATATATATATATATATATTAGAGAATATAAAGGAAGTATATATATATATATATATATATATATATATATATATATATATATATATACTCATATATATAGAAAGAGGAAAGGAAGGGAATGTGTGTGTGTGTGTGATGTTGTGAGGGTAAGGGCTGCTGTGGGGGTGTGAAGAGTGTAACAGTTATATATATATAAGCACACTTATATATATATATATATATATATATATATATATAAAGACTATACATAGAACTAACTAACTAACTAACTATATATATATATATATTTTTTTTTTTATATATATATATATAATATATATATATATATATATATATATATATATATATATATATTTTTATATATATATATATATATATATATATGAAAGTATGAGTCAAAAGTATAAACTAAACATTCAAAACCCTCACTTCAACTCAGGCATCACAGAACCCCATCAGAAATCAACCTAGAAACATTTATGAAAACATATACGATATATATATATATATATATATATATATATATATATATATATATATATATAAATATATATATATATATATATATATATATATATATATATATATATATATATATATATATATATATAACTGCAACCTAGCTATCAAATGTATACAGAAACAAACAATTATACAAGAATGAAATCAAAACCCATACTAAAATCTCAGGAACCAATTTGGAAACCTAGAAAGACAATCTCAGAAAATGCCAACATGTATATATACATAAACATATATATAGACATATATACATATGTAAATACATACATATATATATATATATATATATATATATATATATATATATATATATATATATATATATATATATATATATATATATATATATATATTCAGGGAAATAAGGGAAAAGACTATGAACTTGAGGGTGTCAAATAAGTGTCCACACTGGCCGTGTCCACGTGCAAGACACAGTGTCAAAACCCAAACATTCCAAGTATCAGAAAACTATGAAAGGGGCTGCCTCGTGCGGCCATGTCGTGTCCCCTAGGATACGATAAAAAATATAAGGGGGCTCGTGCACGTGTCCATAGGTAGATGGGTGGTAGATCTAGGTGTTAACGTGTCTGTCTCGAGTCTAAGTCACCCCGTGTCTGAGTTTCAATCGCATATCAGAACACGATTTTGTGCGTGCACAGCGCTGGCTAAATTCAATGCAGCCACGATTGCGTGTCCGACACGGCACCAATTGACCAAACTTAGGGAGAAGCCTAACAGTGATGGCTTCCACCTCCATGCTAAGTGGCATGTGTCCACGTGTCTAAAATAGAAAGAAAATAGTGTCGGATAGCAGAAGACAGTGCAAGGATGTCATGTTGAGTCCAATGTCCACTTTTGGATACGAAAATAACACGAATCTCAACTCAGAGTTCGAAAATATTAAATCACACATAAATGGATACAGGAATATGAAATTAGTTTTGACAAATATTAATAAATAATCTATTATGGCATTTCATCAAACACCTTACACTATACTTCGATACGCCTTCGATACGCGTATCAAATGGACACGAAATCCTACCAAACTTGGTCTATAGATCTATGGTGTAGGAACGAAATAGTAAAGCGTAATACTCTAGAGGGGGGTGAATAGAGTTGGCAGCGGAATAATGCTAAATAAAAATGTTAGCAGCACAATCACAGAATATTAATCACAACTGAAATAATGTAAAGGCAGAGTTAAGAGAGCAAACGCAAAGACAGCGATGTATACTGGTATCCCTCTGTTGAGGACTAATCCAGTCGGTAGAACTCTTACTACCCGTTGAATCCACTATTGGAAAAATCGCAAGTTTTCTTACGAAGTCCTTGCAACTTCTACAACGCGAGCTTTGATACGAAGAACTCGTCCAACTTCAAATGTGAAGAGGTATTCTTCAATCAAGCCTTCTGATTACAATCTCTCAGAAACTTCTAGACCGTAGCGCACTGGCAAATTGACTAGAGGATTGTAACTGGCTTGGGATCTGAAATTGTAAGCTCAAGAAAACTCTTTGGAAGACTGAAAGCTTTAGATAGAGAGAAGATTGAAAGTGAATGAGTGAGTTGAAATGATCGAAATCCTTCTCTATTTATAGGAGTTCCAAATGCAGACTTCTGTCAGAATTCGGGCAGAATTCGGGCATAACTCTTTGAGCAAATCTCGGTCAAATTCGCAACTGCAGGAGGACCAAGTTCCAGAGTTTCAAAATCACAACGGCCACTAACCGAACTCTGGCCGAACTCTGGCCGAACTCTGGCCGAGTTCTGTCAGGGCTAGGTTAGGGTTTTAAAAATGGGTCTTGGTGATTTTTGAAAACCTTTTTGAAAACCTTTTTGAAAACCTTTTTGTAAACATTTTGATAGATCATTTTAAAAAAATATTTTGAACTATTTTGGAGATAGCCTATTTGCCAGTATGACTCGGTGTACAACAAATTCCTAGACTCAAATAAAATAAAAAATTACATTGCATAGGAAATACAGACTCGAGTAGGCAAACAGATCTTCAGTCTTGAACGGAGTGGATAGCCAATCTTGCTTATGTCCAAGTAACCGAGATGTCCCAACTAGCTTTGTATATCCAGACAGAGTTTGATCAGTTATTAAAATCAGGTTGACCATATGGCCAATGGGCCAACAATCTCCCCCATTTTGATAATTGACAAACTATGAATGATATAACATTAAGCTTGTTCAAAAAGAATTAAAACGTGAAATTGTTCAAGTCCTGTATTTAAACTCGAAAAAAATGTTAGATCTTTAATTTTCTCCCCCTTTGTCACTTAGCAAAATAATTGCACAAGAGAAGGCTCTCCCGCATTTAATGCAGAAGGCTCCCCCGCAATTAATG
Source organism: Iris pallida (assembly GCA_029216955.1). NCBI lineage: Eukaryota > Viridiplantae > Streptophyta > Magnoliopsida > Asparagales > Iridaceae > Iris > Iris pallida. The sequence goes on along the minus strand of JANAVB010011138.1, from coordinate 42,268 downwards.
CATAAGGAACAAAAAGTGAGAAAACATAAACAAATAAAACATAAAGAGTAGATATACATCATCATAGGCATGTAAAGTATCTACAAATTATTATCACATGCATGCTATTGTCTCTAAAGAATATTATCACAGGCATGCTATTGTTTCAAAAACATAAAAGAAATCTCAGACAGTTTGTAATGAAGAAGCAGTATAAAGAGATAGTGCTAAAACAAAGTACTGAAATAAACTGGAATGTTATAAATGAAACACCATAAGCATGTCCATGAAAAAGTACTGAAACAAAGTGCTGATAAAAATCAAAAGTACTGATAAAAAGAAAAATTGATAAAAACTTGGAATGTTGGAGCATTTCCAAGTATACAATAGAATGTCACTAAAAAAATCAAATCACATCTCCTCATCACTATCCTCGTCAATATCATCATCAGCAGCTCGGCCAGCATGGCCGGAAGGACCAGCACCAGAAGTACCAGCACCAGAAGGATGAGTAGGGGCGCCAACATAGAACTCACCAACGTAGTCACGAGGTGCACGATACCAATCATAGGCGTTACCTGGCTGGAAGTAGGTATGGACAGCCTCATCCTCACAGCGGTAACCCGAAAAAGCTGGATCTCGAGGGATAGAGCTGGCAGAATGACCAGTCTGGGCAAAACACAGATCAGCCAAGGAGTTTGCCATCACCTGGTAACGGGTGACGTCGCAAAACTCACGCTCGCGAGCCATGTCCGTCAAGAGACGTGCAAAGCAGATAAGTGCTGATGTATGCCCTCAAATGTCATGGCATACTGATGAGGTGGTAGAGGAGGTGCAGTAGGAGGAGCAGTAGGTGGAGCTGAAGCAGTCTGGCTGCGACGAGATAGCTGAAGAAACTTGGGCTCAGAGTCCTGAGTACAAGTCGATAGATCGATCTCAAATCGCTGAAAGATACGAGGGAGAATCATCGCGTAAGAGAGATTTCGATCTCTAGCACGACATCGTCCCATCATCTGAATGATAGTCTTAGGGGTAGAAAAAGGAATTCCCTTAAGAATATGGTACATGGCGGACAGCTCAAGTGAGGTCACATCATCTTTGGAAGTGGATTTAGGAAGGATAGTAGAGTAGATGATGCGGTGCAATTCGTAGTTGAACAAGTTCAGGTTGTTAGCCTTGAACTTTCCAGAGCGTACTCTGTCAGGAGCATAGAGTTCCGCTTTGAAACTAGTGAGTGTCGTGCCTTCGGAAAACTCGAATTCCGTGATGTCTACTAGCGGGTCACCTTCATTGGGAATACCAAGAATCTCCGCTAGGAGGGCATCATCGAACTTGATGTCGATGCCTCCAACACGTGTGCTCACAACAAAAGTGTTAACTACGAGATTGCAATAGAATAAATGAATGGCATTAGTAGCTATCGGGAAGAACAGTTTAACAAATAGGTGTAACCCTAATGCCTCAAAGAAGTGACGATGATCGGGAAATACCGTCCATTTGATCGGAGCGCTGCCGCATATGGATCGGGTGGAAAAGTCACCGTACCATAATAGGGCTTGATCGAGGGTTTGAAAGAAGAACCCATCGAAAGCGCCGTCGCTCGTTTGGATCGGCGAAAATAGTAAATTTGTGTGAGGATTCGAAGACGACCCTTCCTCACTAGGAGTGGTCTTCTTCCTCTTAGATGGATTAAATCTAGGTGCCATTGGAATAAAAAGCACAAATTGAAAGATGGAGAGAGAGGGAGTTATACCTCACGAAAATAGGATATGTTGTAGAGAATGTCGATCTCTGCACGATTCCAAATTTTGGAGAGATTTCACCAAGTAGATTGGAAGGAAAGGATTGGTGAAAAGCTTGGGTTTGAAGACTCGGAACGGCTGCTGCTGCTGTTTGAATTAGTTTGGAAGCAATGAAAGAGAAGAAGCTCTTGGGTTCTGGATATATACACAGATACCCTCAACCGAACTCGGGCCGAATTCGGTCAGAGCTCTGGCCGAATTCGCCTAGGGTTCTTCAAAGTTGATTTAAGCCACTTCTTTTTCATTGTCTCATTTCAAATATTTAATTCAAAGATTAGTTATTTTAGCCTTCAAATAACGTAATTAATAATATTTTATGAATTAAATGTCTTTACACAGCGACTGTCTCAGATTAGCTGTTGGAGTACTGTCCCAGCTGGCGGAGGTTCACCGGGGAACTCTTAAATACCGCTTCGCTTCAACCGTAGTTGTGGTGACAGACAGACTCTTTATTGGCTTGTCTCTAACACAGTTTGTGCGTATTTAAGATATAATCATAAAACAAAATCAATTAATATTATTGACGTCCAAAATTCCTAATTCTCGACGTAAATAATTGAAACGATCTTCCGCTAGAGGTTTAGTGAAGATGTCAGCTAATTGATTTTCAGTATCTATGTACACAAGGTTTATATCTCCATTTTGATGATGATCTCTAAGAAAATGATGTCTAATCTCGATATGTTTAGTACGAGAGTGACATACTAGATTCTTAGTCAAATTAATAGTGCTCGTGTTATCACAGAAAATGGGAATATGTGTGTAAAATAAATCATAGTCTTCTAGGATTTATTTCATCCACAAAATCTGAGCACAACAACGTCCTGCAGCGATGTACTCAGCCTCTGTTGTTGATAGGGCTACAGAATTTTGCTTTTTACTAAACCAAGAGACTAAAGCTTTGCCTAAGAAATGACATGTGCCACTTGTACTTTTTTTATCAACTTTGCATCCAGCAAAATCTGCATCCGAATAACCAATAAGGTCAAAGGACTTAGTTTTGGGATACCACAAGCCAACAGAAGAAGTGCCTTTAAGGTATCGAAAGATACGCTTAACTGCGGACAGATGTGATTCCTTTGGGTTAGCTTGAAAACGTACACACAGGCAAACACTAAACATTATATCTGGACGACTAGCAGTTAAATAAAGTAAACTACCAATCATACCTCGATACTTACGTGTGTCGACTGGCTTGCCTTGTTCATCTGAATCAAGCTTTGTTGAAGTTGCCATCGGAGTGCCAATAGGTTTGACATTATCCAGATCGAACTTCTTTAGCAAGTCTTTTGTGTACTTGGCTTGATTTATGAATGTCCCATTATCGGTTTGTTTGATTTGCAATCCGAGAAAGAATTTCAGTTCTTCCATCATGCTCATTTCAAACTCATTCTGCATACACTTAGAAAATTCTTGACAAAGAGATTCATCAGTGGATCCAAATATGATATCATCAACATAGATTTGAATTAAAAGCAGCTTGCCATTAAAAGATTTAATAAAAAGTGTAGTGTCAACCTTTCCTTTTGAAAAACCGTTGTCAAGTAGAAAAGAGCTTAGACGATCATACCAAGCACAAGGGGCTTGTTTCAAACCGTATAGAGCTTTCTTCAACTTGAAAACATGGTCAGGATTTTTGAAATCCGTGAAACCCGGAGGTTGTGCTACAAAAACTTCTTCTTTTATAAAACCATTTAGAAAAGCACTCTTGACATCCATTTGAAAAAGTTTGAAATCATGAAAACATGCAAATGCACATAACATGCGAATGGATTCTAATCTCGCAACTGGGGCATAAGTCTCATCGTAGTCGATACCCTTTTCTTGATTGTATCCTTGAGCTACGAGTCGAGCCTTATTACGAGTCACTAAACCATTCTCATTCAGTTTGTTTCGGAATACCCAACGGGTGCCAATGACCGGATGATCAACAGGCCTGGGAACAAGTTCCCAAACTTGATTCCGTTCAAATTGGTTTAATTCCTCTTGCATAGCATCTATCCAAAAACTATCACTACATGCTTCATCAATAGTTTTGGGTTCTAGCTGTGAAATAAATGCAACACTAGAAACAATATCTCTACAGGATGTACGAGTACTTACTCCCTTGGTAATATCACCAATTACCAAATCCTTTGGACGATTTGCTGTAAATTTTAACCTTTTTGCTTCATTCTGAAGGTAGCTGGTTCCTGGATCTTCTCTAGGAGGTTCAGCTAGTGCAGAGCTTGGTTGAAAATCAGCTGGAGTTGAGCTTGGTACAGATGTATCTTCGTCATTGTCATCAATCGTCATTTGATTTAATTCATCAAAGGTAACATCGATTGACTCTTCGATAATCATGGTACGTTTGTTGAAGACTCTGTATCATTTGCTCTTGGCCGCATAACCTAAAAATATACCTTCATCGGCCTTTTCATCAAATTTTCCTAAATTGTTTTTTGTGTTAAGAATAAAACATTTACAACCAAAAATTCTAAAGTATAAAACTGAAGGAATTCTATCAAACCATAACTCAAATGGAGTCTTCTTCGATTTGGGTCGAATTAGAACTCTATTGAGAACAAAGCAAGCTGTGTTGACAGCTTCAGCCCAGAAATATTTGGGTATACTAAACTGGTTTAACATCACTCTGGCCATTTCGGTTAGAGTTCTATTCTTACGTTCCACAACCCCATTTTGTTGTGGAGTCCTAGGGCAGGAGAACTCATGAATAAAACCGTGTGTGTCACAAAAATGCTCAAAATTAGCATTCTCGAATTCGCCACCATGATCACTTCTAATGCGAGTGATCATGTAACCTTTTTCATTCTGAACTTTCTTGCAAAAGGCGACAAATTCAGATAATGCATCATTCTTGCGTGTCAAGAAATATACCCACGTGTATCTAGAGAAATTATCTACAATTACGAAAGCATAAAGTTTACCTCCGAGGCTAGCAACTCTGCTAGGACCAAATAAGTCCATGTGAAGCAATTGTAGAGGTCTAGTAGTACATACTGCGTTTACTGACTTGAAAGTGGATCTGGTAGCTTTGTTCCTTTCACATTGACTGTATATCGAATCCTTCTTGAATGTAATGTCCGGTAAACCGCGTACCAGCTTCTTTGTGGATAATCTTGATATTGTATCCATATTAGCGTGACCGAGTCTCATATGCCACAGATGACTCTCATCACTCTTGGCCATTAAGCATCTACCTGAAATGTTAGTTTCTTCTAACAAATAGAAAACATATATATTATCTTCCCTGATACCTTCAAAGATAGTACTACCAGTTGAGCTATCAACTATAGTACATTTGTCTTTGCCAAAGTTGATGCCATAACCATGATCAGCTAGATGACTTATGCTGAGTAGGTTATGTTTCAACTCGGTAACCAGACAGACATCCTTAATTACAGGATAGGGAGACTTACCAACATCACCGATACCAATAATATACCCTTTCAAATTATTATCGAAGGAGACATAGCCTTCCTTCTTTTTCTTCGACAGTGTTGCAAATAGGGTAGCATCACCGGTCATATGCCGTGAGCAACCGCTGTCGAGGATCCATTTGCTTCTAGCATGTGAAGGGTGTTCCACCTACAAAACAGTTTGCAGATGAAACCTTTGGTACCCATTTCTTGTAGGGTCCTAAATTGTTAGCCTTAGGTATCCAAGTATAAATATTTAAATCTACAAGCTTTTTCATTCTACATGTAGATGATATATGACCAATGAGGCCACAATAATGACATTGTGCATGTCGAGTGTTGAAAGCTGAGTGGTGTGCATGGTTGGTAGGTTTGGGTTTTCTAGTATAGAAGAAAGCATACCTATAATCTTGTTTGGGCTTGACCTTTTGGGGTAAAGGTTTGATAGGGTTAGGTCTGACAGTGTTTGGCTTGGGAATGTTCCGATTTCTCGGTAAGTGACACGTGTTAGGGTAGGAAGAAGCAAGCTCAAGCTGTTTTCGTAGCCTAATTTCCGATCTTTTGGAAGTGTCATACAACTTAGTATAATCAGAAGTAAGTGATTCCATTCTGATTTGTGCACATTGAAGACTTTTCTTCTCTATAGAAAGTTCTTTCTTGAGTTGGTCAATAATTTTGTCTTTCTCTTCAAATGACTTGGTAGTCTCGTGTAATAAGAGCTTTATTGAAGAAAGCTCACCAGACTCACTAACATTATTTCTAACCTCAGCTAGTAGGTTGGTAAGTCTACCTATTTTACCTTTGTACTCTTTGAGTACCTTCTTAGAGGTCTGATACTTACTACGTAGTTTCCTGTAATCAGTCATCAAGTCACTGAAGGCATCTCCTAATTGCTCAAAGGTGAAGTCAACATAAATTTCTACAGGTTCAGTAGGTACCTGATCGGTTGCCATAAAGCATACATTTGCAGCGTCCTCTGAGTGTTCGTCTTCTGAGTCGCTGGCTTCACTTTCATGCCATATGCTGGTGTTGGCATATTTCCGAGAAGTTGATCTTTTCAGGTTCCCTTTATCATACCTGTTGTTCTTCTTGCTCGATGATGAGTTTGTGGGACAATCCTTCTTCATGTGTCCCTTCTTCTTGCAGCCATAACAGACAGCATCTTCTTGGTACCAGTTGTTGCTGTTGTTCTCTTTGACTCTCTTTTCATGTCTCATGAATCTTTTGAACTTCCTTGCTAGGAGAGCTTGATCTTCAGCGTCAGATCCACTGCTGTCTGAGTCATCTTCAGCAGCTTTTCTGTACTGAGCCTTGAGGGCGATAGTCTTCTCTTTTGGTACAGGCTCTTCAAAATCTTGTAGCTCCAGTTCATGAGTGAGTAGCTTACCCATGAGTACTTCGAGGGACATAGTTGTGAGGTCGTTTCCTTCAATGATTGCAGTAGCCATTGGAATCCAGTTCTTGGTGAGAGCTCGCAGGAGTTTGCGAATCTTTTCATGGTTACTGTAATCTTTGCCTAGGGAGGACAAAGGATTTATAATATCCAAGAATCTCTCGAACATTTGTGTGACTGTTTCGTTGGGCTTTATTTTGAACGCCTCGTACTCTTGAGTAAGTCTGCTGACTTTAGATTCTTTGACTTGAGTCGTGCCTTTATGTGTGACTTCGTGTAGCTTCCATACTTCATTGGCCGTTGTGCAGATAGACACCCTGTTAAATTCAGTTCTGTCTAAAGCAGAAAAGAGAGCATTAATGGCACGTGCGTCAAGACTGGCACTTTTCTTTTCTTCCTCTGTATATCTGCTATAGGGTTTTTCAACTAAAACTCCATCAACATTTATACGAGGTGGCTTTTGATAGCCATCAAGAACAATGGACCATAAATCAAAATCAAGAGATTTCAAGAAGAAACTCATCCGTGTTTTCCAATATGTATAATTTATACCATCAAACAGTGGGGGTCTGTTTGTGGCCTGGCCTTCACTTGTGAATTTCACAGTTGCCATATGTTGTGCTGTGATCTATATAACAATTAATTAAAAAGAATAAATAATTGCACTGTTACCTTTGCTTTACCTGTAACACCCGCTCTGATACCAATTGTAGGAACGAAATAGTAAAGCGTAATACTCTAGAGGGGGGTGAATAGAGTTGGCAGCGGAATAATGCTAAATAAAAATGTTAGCAGCACAATCACAGAATATTAATCACAACTGAAATAATGTAAAGGCAGAGTTAAGAGAGCAAACGCAAAGACAGCGATGTATAGTGGTATCCCTCTGTTGAGGACTAATCCAGTCGGTAGAACTCTTGCTACCAGTTGAATCCACTATTGGAAAAACCGTAAGTTTTCTTACGAAGTCCTTGCAACTTCTACAACGCGAGCTTTGATACGAAGAACTCGTCCAACTTCAAATGTGAAGAGGTATTCTTCAATCAAGCCTTCTGATTACAATCTCTCAAAAACTTCTAGACCGTAGCGCACTGGCAAATTGACTAGAGGATTGTAACTGGCTTGGGATCTAAAATTGTAAGCTCTAGAAAACTCTTTGGAAGACTGAAAGCTTTAGATAGAGAGAAGATTGAAAGTGAATGAGTGAGTTGAAATGATCGAAATCCTTCTCTATTTATAGGAGTTCCAAAGGCAGACTTCTGTCAAAATTCGGGCAGAATTCGGGCAGAACTCTTTGAGCAAATCTCGGTCAAATCCGCAACTGTAGGAGGACCAAGTTCCAGAGTTTCAAAATCACAACGGCCACTAACCGAACTCTGGCCGAACTCTGGCCGAGTTCTGTCAGGGCTAGGTTAGGGTTTTAAAAATGGGTTTTGGTGATTTTTGAAAACCTTTTTGAAAACCTTTTTGTAAACATTTTGATAGGTCATTTTAAAAAAATATTTTGAACTATTTTGGGGATAGCCTATTTGCCAGTACGACTCGGTGTACAACAAATTCCTAGACTCAAATAAAATAAAAAATTACATTGCATAGGAAATACAGACTCGAGTAGGCAAACAGATCTTCAGTCTTGAACGGAGTGGATAGCCAATCTTGCTTATGTCCAAGTAACCGAGATGTCCCAACTAGCTTTGTATATCCAGACAGAGTTTGATCAGTTATTAAAATCAGGTTGACCATATGACCAATGGGCCAACATATGGTGCCTAGATGCATACATCTATGAAGAGAAAACAGGAAAACAAATAAGTTTAGGGCCGCTACCTATTGAGAGTTAGATCTCAATGCAAATGCCTAGAAATGAGGTCCTTCTCTAATTGTTGTGGTCCAATTACCTCCCAATCCTTGTTAGCTAGCCTCCAATAATCTTTCCTATAGCAAGGGGTTGCAATTTAAAAGACTAGGCTCAATTTGGAGGTGATTTGGAGAAAAGTAGGTGATTGGGGGAAGAACATAAATTAGGTTTAAAGGAGGCTATGAAAAAGAGGCAAGATGTAATAAATATGAACCTTTATATGGGGGGCTCCTTGGTCGGCCATTATAGCTAGGGTTAGGGTTTAGGTGCAATGTTAGGTCATGAGCTCTCTAGCAATGAAATTTTTAAGCCTCTAGCTAAAGGCCCAAGTAGATATTAGGTTGAGCTAAAGTATCTTACTTAGCTCAATATCTAGATATTTCTTACATAGCCATTAAGTTTGTAATCCTCTAACTTAGTCTCTAGGACCATGACTAACATCTAGGTTAGGGCAAAACTAGGTCAAGGCTCAACACAAAGAATAACACAATATTAATTATCAAATTCAAATTAAATCTAATAAATTACAAATGACCAAAATACCCTTAGGCTAAAAATGTCGTAGTGACACTCTATTTACATGCTTTTCTTCTAGTTGACCTATCATGTTGTAGAGTACTCATTCCATTCTAGATATGCCATGATTCAGCTTACTATCTAGCTTTATTTCACATATAGTATTTTCATGTCTTGTAAATTCTATTATATTTTCGGATAGTCGTCGGTCTATGTGCTTGTTCATTCCTGACTGGAAACCAACATTTTTTAGCTTAACTATGGCTTCACTTAGCGTTGGAAGATACGGGTGTACTTGAAGGCCAAATCATAGAAGACTAGTTAGATGTGTGGTAGTATTCTATAATTGTAAATTCTTATATTCTTCTTCAAATGTAAAATCTCTAAATTTTATAAAGTTATTTTTAGTTATTGTGAATGAGCAGATAGTATTTATAAGCATTTTGTTTATTGCGGGATAGACATCATACTACCATCGATACCACGTGTAGGCTAGGCTTGGACACGCACTCGTATCCAGAAAAGCGCACTACCAAAATACAGCACTTTAGCGACGGATATTTAGCGACGGATGTATTCCGTCGCTAATAGCGACGGACTTCCGACGAAACAACGATGGTCTTCCATTGAATTACAACGAATTATTATTTTTAGTTTTAAGGGTAAACATCGGTCAGAAATTCGTCGCTATATCGTCGGATATATAGCGATGGACAAACAACCCATCGCTATGTTGTCACCCAGTTGTCAATATTTTTTGAAAAAATGTTAGAAAACATTGGCACAAAATTTGGCGACCACATAGCGACGGATTATTCGTCGACAAACTAACATACTGTGCCTCAAGAATAGCGACGGCCTGGCGACGGATATATCCCTCGCTAATCTGTCATTAAATACTGTACCCTAACATAAAACGAACGGACGAGCGGGAAATTTTTCATTCCCTCCAAATTTTCTCTCACCCCTCTCTCTCTCTATCTCTCTCTCTCTCTCTCGTGCTCTCTCTCTCTCCCACTTAGGTATGTATCTCTCCCTCTCCTTCTCCCTCTCTCTTTGTGGTCGGGAGGGTGCACCCCACGGAGGGATCTTGGCCGGAGGGAGGGGGGTCGGCGGGTGGGGAGGTCGGGGGGGAGGGTAGGAAAGTGGAGGGAGGGGGCGGGAGGGTTGGTGGTCGGGGCTGGGAGAAGGAGGATTTAGGGTGGGGCGGCGGGTGGGGAGGTCGCGGGGCCAGCCGGGGGGCGGTCGAGGGGGAGGACAGGGGGGTGGGGCCCCGGTCGGGGGGGTTTAGGTTGGGGGTTGGCGGGGGTGGGGGATTAGGTTGGGGGTCGACGGGTGGGGAGGTCGCGATGGGGGGTAAGGAAGCGGAGGGGGGCCGCGGGTCTTGGTGGTCGCGGGAGGGGGGGAGGGGGGCCGGGGTTGGGGGTAGGAGAGAGGGGTGCTGCGTGGGGTCCGCACGCGCACCCATTCGATCCAACAGTTGAGGACGACGGGCACCCGATCCCCTATATATATATATATATATATATATATATATATATATATATACACTAGTAACTCACAATAAGCTGCAATAAGCTATATATACACTGTTGTTCTGCAGCCTATCAGCAGTAACTCCCGTACAAATCTCAATGCACATGCATGCACACACACACTAATATATACACACACACTCAACACTCCCACACACCATCTATAAACACACTAATATATATAAAATTGTAATAAATATATATATATATATATATATATATATATATATATATATATATATATATATATATATATATTTATATATATATATTTATATATATATATATATTAAATATATATATATATATATATATACATATATATATATGAAATTGTAATATTGAGAAATTGACACAAAATAGTCTCCAAACACATCATGGTGTATCATGACCCAACCACTCAATATCCAATTGTGGATACAATAACACAATCACAACTTAAATTGGACAAAATATTTCCTTTGGGAACACATATCGAACACTTGATGGTCAAAATTCGTAAATAACACAAATTGAGCATAGAATTTATCATTCATCATGGTAAAAACTTAGATCTACCAAATTAAAGGTTTCTAACACATAGATCTAGCATTAAAGAGTCAATTCCACCTATGAAAGGGTTCCTATGGGTTCAATTCGGGTCATGAGAGTTTAATTCGTGTCATGGGGGTTCAATTTGGGTTCCTATAGGTTCAATTCGAGTCAATTCCACCTATGGAAGGGTTCCTATGTGTTTAAGAATTGGTATCAGTATCGGTATCAGACTATTTCTATCAGTATCGGTACTGATCGCTTAGGCATCTAGACGGTGTCTATGAGTATCGGTTCATCTTTTCCATTCTTTCCCCCGACCCCACTACGAAGAAAGACGTTCACTTATTAAAATATTCGATATATATTGGTGGGAACAGGGAAAGGGGTCAGATTTATCCTGATTAGAGCAAGAGTAACAACACATCCACTATGGTTATATCATACCACCCTGCGGAATAGGAGGCTGAAAGAGTCGAATGAGAAGAAGGGAAGCAGAGGGGGTCAGAAAGGGGGCCTTCTTGAGAAGCAGGGGAAGTAGAGCGACGAAGTAGAGGGGGGTCGGTATCAGACTATTTCTATGAGTATCTGTATTGATCGCTTAGGCGGTGTCTAGGAGGTAGGTGGACTCTCTCCGTCGTGCACCAGCCTACCACCGTTTCTAACCTTATCGATACTGTGAACCTTAGTATAGAGTGAGTATCCTAGAAGGATTATATAAGATATCTTAGTAGTAGCTAGGTAGGTGTAGAAAATTAAATTTACTTATGCCAAGTCTTTTGGGCCTATCAGAGTTAAAGATTTGTTTCAAAAATCTGGTATAATTCTGATTACCTCAAAAGGCTTGCATAAGTAAGAGTGTATAGAGTGTATATCGTAGGCGGATGAATGTATAGAGTGAGCCTTCCTACTCCTCTTCCTCTTATTCGGGTCATGAGGCATCTTATTCTGCATCATATGATATACATCTCAACTAAAGCGTAGAGAAGTGTAAAAATATTAATATTAACCAAGGATCGGTATCAGAATCATTATCACCATGAATCTCATGGATTGTTCTACCAGAGCATAATATAAAATCAAACATGAAGCAGAGCTTCACATTTACAATATTAGAAGGAAATTTTTTTCGATTGGTAGTAGGGCGAGCCAGAATACTGTCAAAGGATTCTGGCTCGCCCTACCACCAATCGCAAATTTTTTTCTTCTAATATTTTGAATGTGAAGTTCTGTTTTACACATTTGATTTTATATTATGTGACGGTAGAACAAGCCATGAGATTCATGGTGATACCGATTCCGATACCGATCCTTGGTTAATATTAATATTTTCACACTTCTCTACTCATTGGTTGAGATGGATATCATATGATGCAGAATAGGAGGCTGAGAGAGTCGAATGATAAGTAGGGTAGTAGAGGGGGGGTCAGAGAGGGGGCCTTCTTGAGAAGAAGGGGAAGTAGAGCAACGAAGTAGAGGGGGGTCGGTATGGGACTATATTTTTTAATTATAATTCTGTTTGCTTTATCTTACGATACAGATTTTCACATCCAATCTGCGATGGATCGTTACTTCTTTGATCGTGCCATGTGATAATTATTGCAATAGACGTTACAAAGAAGTGGTGACTGTGAGAGATCACTTGACCCGTAAAGGTTTCGTACGTAATTACAGCCTGTGGTCATCGCAAGGTGAACTATATGCGGAAAGAAATGATATGTTATACGATACGGCAGGGCCTAATTTTGATCCGGAGGATCCTAATCCCGAGGCGAAGGAGTTCAATGAAGTATCCGAAGAGGAAAACGAAATAGATGAAAGCGAAGATGAGGAGGAAGAGAAAGATGAGGACGCGGAGGACGTCTAATACTGTCATTTCCATACAACAATAAATCTTCCACATTATACGTCTAATACTGTTATTTTGTTTAATCCCTAATTAATCTCCATGTTTCCATCAATCTTACCAGATGGCACCCATGACCCAAGGACGTCTCTTAAGAGAGGCACAGATGGCTGCTGAGGAGTAGTGGTACCTCCAACTGCTGAGGAGGTAGTGCTTTCTCCTGCTGCTGAGTCGGTAGTGGTACTTACTGCAGAAATGACGGTTAAGAAAGAACTTCCTCCTACTAGTAAGGAGGAAGTGATTCCTAAAGTCGAGATTGCTGTGAAGGAGGAGGTGGCATCAGAGGACAGTTACACCGGGAGTTCTAGTCGTCCATCTCCTCTGGATATTGATCTTGTTGGCGTGGATCCTACTTATGCGCAGTGGCTGAGGAGGAAGATCTCTCTGCGCCTATGTAGAGGACAATAGATATATGTATGATATGATGTTTGACCGAATTTGTTTCTGGTAGACTTATTTCTGGGTTTGACTTGGATGGTTTTACAACACTTGATGTTTTTTTATTTTCTTCACATGGTTATTTTTTAGACTTTGATGTTTTTGGATGCTATTATTTGGACTTGTTATTATCTAGAAATTCATTGGAGGGTTGCTTCGTGTCTCATTGATGTATGTTGGTTTGTGTGATGTATTGTGATCGATATTTATATATTGGTGTGTGATGTATATTGGTTTGTTGGTTTGTTTAAGGTGTGATGCATATCGTGATGTTTCGATGTTTCAGATGTTGTACAAACAGGGAATGCTCTGTTTTATGAAAAAATTAAAACTTTTTCAGTTAGCGACGGACTTGCGACTACCTAGCGATGGAAGGTGACGGCTAAGCGACGGAATAATCCGTCACTAACTGGAGAATTTACAGTTAGCGACAGATTATCCGTCGACAAGGTTCTGGAAATATAATGATTTGCAGAACCTAAGTGACGGATATTCCATCGCTAAACCGTCGTACTTCTGTCGAGTATTAGCGACGGCTAGCGACGAAGTGGCGACGAATTTTGCTTATAAGAAACTCTCTGATATGCAGTTACTGACATATTACCGACGGACTTTTCGTCACTAAAAAGTAGTATAAGAAACTTTCTATACTTGATTTGACGGCAAACTGTCGGCTAGCCGTCGTTAAATGTACGATTCTTGATGACGAAAATTCGTCGCTAAGCCGTCAAATGGCGACAGTTTAGCGACGGATTTTTTTTAGCGACGAGCTTTTTTTCGACGGATTTTTCCAGCCAAATTCCGTCGGCAATCCGTCGCTAAGTCAATTTGTCGATAGAGTCGCGACGGATGTGGCTGTCGCTAATTCGCTATATTTTAGTAGTGGCGGGTGCACGTCGTGACAAGTTTTATGGTGGCCCATGCTGGTCAGTTTTTGCAAAATATTGCGAACTCGTGATAGTACTTAATTGGTCGTACTATTGCGAGCTTGCGACTAGGAAATGCTCATTCATAATTAGGACTAATTTAATTTTAGGAGAAGGACTAGGACTAGGAAACCCTTGTTTAACTGATTATTTGGGTAGTTAAGGTTGCTATATAGGCCACGTGATTTACGTTGGAATTTATTGAATTCTAAACCCTATTATATATCTGTGGGTTTCTTCTAGAAGGAATATTGTTGTAGTTAATATGAGGGTGTCACCCAAGGTGTGTAGACACTTCATTTGGTAATCTAGGCCCCCTTATTCCTAATCTTTGTGTAATTTATTTTCTCCCCTCTAACCACCATCATCATATCATAAAAGTCGCATTGCCTATTTAATTTCCATTAGCAATAGTAAACTATTTTTCTAAGAAATATTATATTAATTCCATCCATTGCGTTTGAGCCTAACATGATCGAAACATATTCATATATTTATTTTGTGTTAGATTTTTTAAAATTTAAGATATGCATGTGTTTCCCTTGATTCTAAAATATTACAGAAATAAAAAATTGGAAACTTTAGTTCCTGTTCAGCCACCTTCTTAATCGATAATTTGGTTTCGACATTGATACCTAAGTGATCGTTGTTTCTTTTTTTAAAAATTGATATTTTTAAGGACATATATTTACACCTTTCTATCATGATCAGACTTGTTGAAATTCTAGAAGCTCCTTTGAAATTTTATGGATATAGTTGGAATAATTTTCGATGACTTATAATGGCAAAACAGCAGCGAACTGTGGCCATTTATTTGAATTATCGAGAATACGGGTTCACTGCAGCCAGCAGCGCACTGGAGAGGCAAGATACCTAAGTTGAAGTAATTTTAAGTAAGCATAAGTTATCAAATATTGTTAAAACTATGTCTCGGTTGTCTTGACCTTAGTTATCTTTATATCGATATTGGATAGAGTTGATAGGGTATTGGTTACTATATTATACTTGCGTCATGAAACCAAGGGTTTAGTGTAGCCAGATGTACACTATTGAGGCATAAGTTCTCGGTAAGTTGACTTCAAATATATATATGTTTCACAATTTTATGAACTCTCGATTAAAATTTGATTAATCTTATCCTTTCATCTTTTGAACCCTTTTCCCTCATCTTTACACTTTGCGTATCGTTATTACATTACCCTAGAAATCGTCTAAATCTATTTTAAACTTCTTCTACTAGATCAATAATCGTACCTAGATTATGATCATACCTACAAGATTGATCATACTAAAACGATTTAAGTTTAGATTCTCCTTACAACTTTTGATCGCAACTAGACTATTTTGATTATAATCCAGCCGAGTCAATTCATATCCTTTTTCTAGATTTTAATTCGGTAGTCGTGTCTAAATAATTTTGCTTAAATATTAATTGGGTTAATCGTGCCAAACGTTTTTAAATTGAATCGTTCCTAAAAGACTTTGACCATGACTAAACTATTCGCCCATAGTCATAACCTTGCCTATACTTCGACTTAGTAATTGCTAATGTTTAAATATTCATTCCACTATGATCATGACAATTTCGATCTTGTTGACGTTCGTGCCAGCTTCCAATTTTGATCATTCTTGGATGACTTACACGATTAGTCTTGGTCGTGATTGTATCTTAAAATTATATCTAGGTGACTATAACCCTGTTTGGATTGCACCTAGAAATTTTTTTTATCATTCTTTAGCAATTTTGGTCGTGACTAGACCAGGTTGACCATGATTTGGTCGTGCCAAAACATTTCAATTTTAATCGTTCTTAATATATATATATATATTTTGGTCGTCGACTATACCATTTGACCAAGGTTGATCGTACCCGATCACCTTTTTTTATCTATTATTTTATTGATCATATTTACGATTACGCATGACTAATTTGATCATGAATCCTATCTCCCTTGATTATATCATTTGGCGTTTTATTCGAATCGATTAAAATTTTACTTCTTGATTATTTTTCGTAGTCATGCCTAATCATGGCCTTTGGAATTTATGGGATGAAACATTCTAAGGTGGGTAGATGAGAAGCCACTCGACGAAGCTTTGAAATTTTGTCTTAGAATATATATTTTTTAATTTCAACTATAGATGATTTTTTTTTGAAATAAAATTATTTTTGCCAAAATTTTCTTTTAAAAGGATATTTTAGAATTACGAAGATATACTTTTAAGAATTATAGATCATTGTCAAGTATTTCTACGATTTTAATATATAAATTTATTTGAATGGAATTAAAATATTACCTTATATTCCTATGGTGATAAATTATTAGAAAGATTTACTAAATTGTTTGGATCTATGAAAACATATTTTTAAAAGTTATTTGATAATACTTAGAGTCTATTTAAAATTATTTATCAAAATATCATATTTGGATTTGGTTAATCGTATTTTAAATATTACTAATGAAATCTAGAATTATTTTTTAAATTATTATGGATTGATTCTTTAGATTCAATAACCTTGGAAAGTTTTGATCATCCTGGTCCTTCCCCAACTTGAATTCCCCATCTCCTATATAAAATGGAGCCCTCCTTTTCTTCACGAAAACAATTTCCCAAATATCTAACCCTAAACCCCAAAATCCAATTCCAAATCCCTAACCCTAAATCCCAATTCTCCTTCCCGAATTTTCAAAAAAATTATTCATTCATTCGTTTACTTTCTTTTATCGTGCTTGAAGGTAACCTTTCATCGATACTTTGTTTCAAGATTATTTCTCTTATCAAACTTGTTTTAAATAAAAAAAAATTGAAAGCATTTTAGGGCCTTTAGAGTTTCAAGGCTTGTTCGTCCTCTTTTCAAATATTAGATCAATATTTTCTTATCCCAACATTCCCTATCTTTTCACCAATTAACCAAATCCGCTTATCTTAGCAGTCCTTAAATTTGAGAACGAATTTATTTCTAAGGTGGATAGATTTGTAAGCCCTCTTTCCAAAATTTTGGAAATAATTTTATTTATTTATTTGAATTAATGGACATTTTTGGATTCTTATAAATATTTTATTAAATAGTTATTACGATATAATATTTTAGGCATGGTTGAGATTTGGACTTCAAGATTACTAGAAATCGTGGCAAAGATAGTGCAGTGGTGTGCCTTGATTAGTGTTTTAGCCTTGATGGGGAAGGCTGAGCCATAGCGATGTCCTGACTAGCAAGACCATACTAAATTATGACATGACCCCGCTAAATAATTTATTATTTATTATTAGAAAATTGACTTTTAAGAGATCCGGCTGTACTATTTTTGCCCGGGCTCAATCCAAGCCAAGTACAAACTCATGTAGACACGTGGTATGCCCAAAAACGACCATGTAGATGCACATCGTATACATATAATGTATATTGGTATTTATTTTATGGTAAAGTAAATAGTCTTATAAATAATTATATATATAATATATATTTTACCACTAAAGATATTTTTATATAATAATAATGTTCTTGTAGATCCATTTAGGAATTTGGAATCAGTAGGTTAAATCCAATTTTGCATGCATTAAAATATATATATAATAATATATAATTAATATATATATATATAGATATATATATATATATATATATATATATATATATTTTTATTTTTTTTTATTTTATAAATATATATATATTTTTTTTATTTTTTTTATATAATAATATATATATATATATATATATATATAATATATATATATTTATATATAAATTAATCTAATCTATATAATATATATATTATATATATATATCTATATTATATATATATAATATATATAAAGCAGCATGTCCTGCTCTTCCCTGTTGTAGGCCCCCATCCTCGCTTATGCCTCCCCGTCCGGCCACGCCTAGGCCGGTGGCGCCCATCTGGTCTCCTTCTCCCCGCTCCCTCCTGCATGGTGGGCTCCTTCCTCGCTTGTCCCCGCGACCCGGCGGGCCTTATTGCCGTCCTCGGCCCTCTCCGCTCGCTCATTCAGGCTCTCCATCCCCTACTTCCCGTCCCCCCAGCCGCCCCACCCGTGCCCATCATGGCGCGGTCTCTCCCGGCGCCGCTGGCCTCCCTGCCGCCCTAGTCGGAGCCCGGGGCGTCGCCAACCATCTTCTGTGCGTCGTCCGTGCACCCACCACCCACCATCCTCCTTCACCCTCTCCTTTCTCCACCCTCTCCTCCGCCTCCCACCATCCGCCGGCCGCTTCTTCCCCCCTCGGCCCCCCTCTCGAACCCCTCGGGTTCAGTGTTCGACAGAAACTTTCCAAATTCTCTTTCGAATTTCGAAAATCCCGTCTTCCCTCCTAGCGACGCCATCTTGCTACATGGAGGCTAGCATCCATGCGCCCCCATGCGCATGGGCGCTTTCCCCTTCGCGGGCACATACGACTGTTCGTCCGCAGCGGACGCATATGCCCCTCTATCTCCTTTGGGCGCATTCGGATGCCCCACTTCCCCTCTACCATGCTTGGGTGCATACAGCAGCCCCCCATACGATTTCGCCTGCGCCTCTGAGTCCTCGGCCTTGGGCGCATATGGCCCCCCGCTCCCCTTCGCGGCGCATGCAATTTCGTCCCCGCAGTCCCGTCCGGGGGCGCATATAGCAGCGTGGACGCCTATGCGCCCCCACCTCAGATCCAGAGCGCTCCAGACCGTCCGCTTTCCTCTGCGCCTGCCTGCGCTTTCGAGCTCTCTGCCCTGGGCGCATACGCCCCCCGTCCTCCATCACGGGCGCATCCGCCGGTCCTGTCCCCGCAGACCCTCTAGTTCGTGCTGTTGGCTGCTCGGGCGCTCATGTGCCTCCGCTTCGGGCTCCTTCCACCCACCCTCGTTCCTCTTCGGGCGTAGATGGGCCCCCCTCCCTTCGAGTGCGCAAGTCATACACTACAAGAAAATAGGTCTTTTCCAACGTTTATTCCTCCGACATTTTTGTAAACGTTGGCTAAGTTAGCATATAACGACGTATTTAAAAAAACGTTGGTCATGACCGGCATTTGTCTTTAAACGTCGCACAATATACTAACATTTGTAAACAAACGTTGATAATTACCTGCGTTTTCCCTTAAACGTCCAGCAATATAGCAACGTTTTTAAACAAAGGTTGACAATTACCTGTATTTGTCTTTAAACGTCGAGAAATATACCAACATTTTTAAAACAAACATTGATAATTACTTACGTTTTCTTTAAACGTCGAGCAATATACCAACATTTGACAATTACCTGCGTTTGTCTTTAAACGTCGAGAAATATACCAACATTTTGAAAACAAACATTGTTAATTACCTGCGTTTTTCTTTAAATGTCGAGCAATATACCAACGTTTTGTGAAGCATGTCGCATATTTGGAAACCCTTTTCGACATTTCTTTGACATTTTTTTGGGCATTTACACTTATTTGACGTGTGAAGGAATTTTTTTTTTCTAATCCTACATAAATTAGGCAGATTTTGTTTATGGAAATTAAGGTGAACCATTGACTAAATTAAAAAGTCTGCTTTATACATGGAAATATGCTGGGATATATATATATATATATATATATATATATATATATATATATATTAAAAAATATATATATATATATATTTATATATATATATATATATATATATATATATATATTTGGAACCAGGTAAATTGTTTCTGGAATCGCTCCCACTGGGATTCGAACTCCTGACCACTCGGGTCGCATCATGTTAAACAATAGTTTTAATCCGTCAAATCCAATCCTAGTGTTTTGGTGAAGTAGGTTTTGATGTTAAACGACAAATTCAATCCGTCAAAAATAGAATGACAGTTTTAATACGTCGTTGTTGGATAAATCTAATTGTCGCAAATCGTCAATTTTGGTGTAGTGTATTTTGTTTCCCTCCCATAAAATTTATGTGGATTCTGCGATATATTATAACTCATGTCGCCAATACATGTAAAAATATAGCTTTTAGAGGCATAAAAAGCCTTATCTCGCTAAAACATGTTGCTAAAAATGCAATTTCTTGTAGTGTATATATATATATATATATTTATCTATCGAGTGTATATATAATATATATATATATATATATATATATATAAATAAATATATATATATATATATATATATATATATATATATATATATATATATATATATTTGGAACCAGGTAAATTGTTTCTGGAATCGCTCCCACTGGGATTCGAACTCCTGACCACTCGGGTCGCATGAGTCTCTCTAGCCTAGTGGTTAAGAGAGACTCATGCGACCCGAGTGGTCAGGAGTTCGAATCCTAGTGGGAGCGATTCCAGAAACAATTTACCTGGTTCCAAATATATATATATATATATATATATATATATATATATATATATTTTATTTATATATATATATATATATATATATATATATATATATATATATATATATATATATTATATACACTCAATATATAAATATATATATACATATATATATATATATATATATATATATATATATATATATATAAATATATATATATATATATATAACTTTTTCCTTCCATGGTCTCCCTCCTTCCTTCTCCCGAACGAGCGACCTCCCTCCCTCGGCCGGCCTAGGCCGGCCGCCCCCTTCCCCCCTCGCCCGCCCCTGCCTCATCCGTTCGTGATCTCCCGCTGTCCTTCTCCTTTCGCCTCTCTCGATGCCGCCCCCTTGGCCTCCAGAGGTGCTGGAGTTGCACCGTCAGTTCCTCTCCACCGCTCTTCTCCTCCGATCCCCTCCGTCCCCCCATCCCAGCCCCCGTCCTCCGTGTGCCTCTACTCCCTTCGCGTTGCCGGGCGCTCCAAGGCTTCCTCCACCCCTCCAGATGAGCTCGTTGGCAGTCCCCCTGCGTTCCTCGTCTCCGGCGCTCGTCTCCGCCGGAGCCGGCGCCGTCGGCCTCCTGCCGTTGTCTTCTCCAGCTCCCACCCCATCCAGTTCGAATCTCTCTTTCCCCCCTCGGGGGCAGCGCTCTATTGCAGAGCCAGCCTCGGGCCCTCCGTCTCTGGGCGCCTCGAGTTCCCCCCTCCGGCGTGAGCCCCGAGGCACTCTATTGCGCGGAGCTAGATCCTTTTGCAGCTCAAGCTGAGTTCTCCGCCTCTGTTGCACAGCTCCACGTGATCGTTTTCTCCCTTTGGGAGCAACAACAGTGGATTGTGCAGGCTCTTGGCGGCCTCCCCTTTGCGCAGCAGTCCAGCACTCCCCCTCCCGCTTTGGCGCAATCCATCCCTCCTCCATCACTTTCCCATGCGCAATCCATCTCTCTCCTTCGCGTCTCTACGACCTCCTACCCCCTCCCTGATACCACCCTTCCAACCCCCCTTGCCATCCTTCTCCCTTCTCCTTCGTGCACCCCCCCATGTCCCCCTTACTGTCCTTTCGTCTCCTTTAGCTGTCGACCCGGCCACCCAGGTTCGCTCCAGATCACCAGGCTCCTCCTCCATCCTTAGCTCCCTTCCGGATCCCGTTTCCTCCACCATCTCCCTCCCCGAGTCGGGTCTCCCCGGCACCTGTCCTCCTCTTGCGGTTTCCCAGCCCCTCCCCCCTGGGGCGTTGTCTCCCCTTCCTACCGCCTCCTCGCCAAGGAAGCTAGCCCCAGCCCTCCCAACCTCCCTCCCCACCGAGCACGGGCACCTCCCTCTCCAGAGCGGCCTTCCGCTCGCCCGTTCCGTCCCTGCGGGCCCCGCTCCCATCGGGACGCCCCCTCTATCCTACGCCGCTATGCTTCGTCCGGACCTTTCCTCATCGAAGGGCATCATCATCCCAGACGTAAAGTTGTCGGATATTGATTATTCTCATGAGACATCATCTCCCGTCATCCCATTCTCCGACTCGGAACTGTCGTCGCTGTCAGCAGCATTCCCACACACTTTCGTCATAAAATTTTCCACCGGGTGTCCCAAACTTCCCAGGGTGCAGGAAGCTATCGCCAAATGGAATCTCTCGTCTGACTACCGAGTGGCCCCACTCGACCTCAGACACATACTCCTTCACCTATCCACTGAACTTGACCACAGGACCGTGTGGTCCAAGGGTACTTGCAAGATCGACACCCACCTAATGAAGATTATCAAGTGGTCTTCTGACTTCAACACCAATGTTGATTCAGCCACGGTGGCAGCCTGGGTTACCCTCCCCAACCTCCCCCTCATCAGTTTTGTCCCCGCGGTGCTGAAGCGCATCGCCAACTCCTTCGGGACGTATGTGGCGTCGGTGCCCGAGACAAGCAACCTCACTAAAGCCCACTATGCCAAAATTTGTGTTGAACTTGATCTCTCTTCAGATCCACCCAACTTCATCACTATCGAGTTAGGCATCCACACCCATACCCAACAAATCCTCTACAACAACCACATACTGTTCTGCAATCACTGCCAACTTAGAGGATACCTACCCAAGTTCTGCCACCGCCTGCATCCGGAGCTGAAAAAGAAGCCATCCATAAAAGACGGCGATCCTTCGGAGGAAAAGCTCCTTAAATCGCCCATTCATCCTCTACCGAACTCTCACATCCAATTCGATTCTAGCAACGGGAAGCTAGCGTCCAGTGAACAACCGAGCAGAGCCCTGATCCCTTTCATTCTCCATCACATAGAGATCTCCAACCAATTCGCCATCCTTGACTCAGAGGACCCGGAGTCCGGCAACCCTCTAGAAGGATCCAGCACCACCGAGCCTCCGCCCACATCCCCCAGCTCCACGCGAGTGGAAGACGCCAACGTCTCAGGCGAAGTAGACCACCGACAACTCACCTCCAGCCAGAGGGATGACCCTCAAAACCATCCCCCTTCCCTCGTAACCCATCCATCCCCTAGCACCATCCCAGTCGAAGACGTCCTAGCCATTCTCGGACCAGACCAAGTGAGAAGAGGTCTACAAGTCTTTGCCGCCGGAGCCTCCCTACAACATCTGTTGATTGAGAGCGTCCACGACTCCATAGCCATTCCATCGGAGGATACGACAGTCGACTCAGCTGGCAATCTGATAGGCCCCTCCTCCGGCTCGCACGAGCGCCACATCCACAATCCTCCCTCTACATCGTCTGCAGACCCGGCCAACCACCAACGGAGCAATTCAGGCACCGACAAAACAGTTACCATTCTAACCAGATCTGCCGCAAGGCGGAACAAAAAACTCCCCCACAATCTCTTAAATGCTTAACATCATATCTTGGAACGTTCGAGGCCTGGCTAATAAACCGACACTTAGTAGAATTTCCAGCCTTCGGAAAATTCACAAGATTGACATCTTCATCATCATTGAACCTAAAATCTCCTCCAAACGTCTCAAATCCACCCAGTTAGCTTTGGGCCTCCCTACGGCCATAGCTGGCAGGCACGATATCTGGATTCTCGGGTCGAAGGAAGTTAAAATTGACATCATTCAGGGCACCCATCAAGCTCTCTCCTGCTGGATCACTCACCCCTCCCTCCCGGAGCGAGCCATCCTGTCTGCGGTCCACGGTAGCTGCGTCATCGCAGAGCGAAAACACCTATGGAACGACCTCTTCGACACATATCTCCACAACACTAACACCCCCTGGCTTTGCATAGGGGACTTCAACGCCATCACCTGTAGAGAAGAGAAGATCAGAGGGCGTCCCCCGTCTCTATCAGCCATGCAAGACTTCAACAACTTCATCTTCAATGCTCACCTCACCCCCCTCCAGTTCAAAGGCAGCGAATTTACATGGTGTAACATGCTGGATGGAGACCGGCGCCAATACTCCCGATTGGACAGAGCCCTCACCAATGCTTGCTGGAACGGTATGAGGATCAGCTCCTCCGTGTCCCACCTCAATTCCACCGAATCAGACCACGCCCCCATCCTGCTGGAAATTAAAAACAAATCCCACCCTTCCAAAAAGAACTTCCAATTCCTCGACTTGTGGATCACCCATCCGCAATTCCTGAGCATCATGACTGAAGCATGGGACAGTCAAGACTCCCAGAACCCTCTCTCACGGGTCAGTAACAAGCTCAAAGCCACCAGAAAAGCTCTCACCATCTGGAGCAAAGATGCGTTTGGGGACATTTTCCAAGCCATCCGCGTCGCAGAGGACGATGTTACCAGAGCCGAAGCTTTATTCCTCTCCGACTGCTCCCCTGCGGCCAGGAGAGCCTTGAACCTCACCAAGGCCATGCTCAAATTCAGGCTTAGAGTCGAGACCGAGTTCTGGAAGCAGAAAGCTAGACTGAAATGGGACAGCGACGGGGACAAAAACTCTAAATACTTCCATGACTGTGTCAACGGCAAAAGAAATAAACTTTCGATACACCACATCGCGGACGAGCAAGGCATCATCAGAACTGACCATAAAGGGATCCAAGAAGCGGCCACAGATTTCTACACCAAATTATTCTCCAAGGAGATGGTCCACAAAGACACTTCATTCCTTGACCAAATCCCTACCATCATTAACGACTCCTACAATGCGCTTGCTGGAACGCCCTCTGTCCGAACATGAAGTTAAAGATGCGGTGTGGGCCTTGAACGTGCATAACGCTCCCGGTCTAGATGGCTTTTCAGGCACCTTCTTTCGCACTTGCTGGGATATCATCAAGCAGGACATCACTGAAGCGGCTATCGCCTTCCTTGAAGGTGCTCATTACCCCAAAGTTATCTCCAGCGCCAATCTCATCCTCATTCCAAAAAAGATAACCCCAATTCCTTTCGTAATTTCTGACCCATCAGTCTATGCACTTTTACCAACAAAATCATTTCCAAGATCATCGCCACTAGAATGACCGAAACTCTTCCCAAGATAATCTCGGAGGAACAAAGCGAATTCGTTCGCGGAAGGAACATCCAAGACAACATCATGCTGGCCCAAGAACTTATCACCTGCATGAAATTCCCAGCCAGAGGGGGCAACATCGTCATCAAAATTGACATGGAAAAAGCTTACGACAGACTCGACTGGCAATTCATGATATGGGTCTTTAGAGCTTTCGGATTCTCCGAGAATTAGACCAACATCGTATGGAGATCCATCAGCAACTCTTGGTTTTCCACAGTTATCAACGGCCAATCTGAAGCTTTTTTCAAATCAAGCCGCAGAGTCAGACAGGGCGACCCTCTATCGTCCACGATCTTCATCATTGTTGCCGACGCTCTGAGCAGAAACCTCAACAACATGGTCAACACCCCCAACTTTCAGCTTTACCACAGAGCCAGTGGATGCCCCACCATCACCCACCTGGCATTTGCCGACGATTTACTCATCTTCTCTTCCGGGGACATCGGATCGATCGAAGTAGTTCACAACACCCTGAATCGGTACTCCAGATGCTCATATCAGAAGATCAACCTCTCCAAGAGCGTCATCTATGCCCACCACAGTATCAAAATCGAGAACGCAACCAGACTCACCAACCTAACTTCCATTGCGGTGGCTCATCCTTCTTTCAACTATTTCGGCTGTCCTCTGGTGTATGGGAAATCCAACGCCAGCATATTCGATAACTTGATCACCAAAATCAAGAACAAAATTAAAGGATGGCATAACGCCACACTATCCCCAGGAGGCAAAATTATCCTCATCAAACATGTACTCAATTCTGTCCCCATCCACACACTAGCGGCTTGTTCTCCGTCCAGGAAGGTTATCGCGTCGATCGAGAAGATCTTTTGTACCTTCTTCTGGGGGCACAACAAGGGGTAAGACAAACACCACTGGGCCAGCTGGGACACTATGGCCATCCCAATCGAGACCGACGGGCTGGGTTTCACCAAACTCGATCACATCGTCAATGCTTTCTCAATAAAACTGTGGTAGAAATTACGCACCAGCCAAAACCTGTGGACCAAGTTTATGAAGGCCAGGTACTTCAAACGCATCCACCCAGCGATGGCCACCGCCAACAGTAGATCCTCGGCGGCTTGGCGCCACATTTTACGAGAACGTGATTTGGCCGAGCCTGCGATCAGACTTCGGCTGGGTTCTGGCGAGGCCAACCCCTTCCTGGAAAGGTGGATAGGTGACTGCCTCATCCCGAACATTACCGATTCCTCCAAAAATAGCAAGATTAATGACCTGTGGAATCCTACCAATAACGGTTGGAATTGGGACAAGATTCGTGATTGGTCAGACAACGAAACTGTCAACAGCATTCGCCAGTACGGTCTTATCATTGGGCCCGACGCAGATAAACTGAAGTGGTTGCCGGCAACCTCTGGAGCCTTCTCCGTTAGTTCGGCGAGACTCATGATCCTAAAGAGTGGGCCTAACCTATTCATCAAGCGGTACTGGCACTCTTGTATCCCTAAGAAATGGTCCTTCCTTCTGTGGAGAGTCATGAAAAAGAAACTGCCCACCGACGACAACCTAAACGCTATCGGATTCACCCTGGCGTCCGCGTGCAATTGCTGTACCGAACGCCAGACGGAAACCATAGACCACATCTTCCAGGAGGGAAGCCTCCCAGACCAAATATGGAACACCCTCAACCACAACTACAATACCCCTCCAGGAGACGGGCGCTTTATCGATCTTCTGGCCCACTGGGAACTGCCTCCCATGGCCACCAGATCGTTGCAGCGGCCGCAACCTGGGCAATCTGGAAAAAGTACAACAAAGCGAGATATGAGGGCTACCAATACTCTGCCGATCAGCTTATCCGAGAAATTCACCGGCAATGTCGCAAACGGAGCACACTCTGCTCTCACATTCCCCAGGCATTTGGGAATTCATACTTTTCTTAGTGTGGCAGCTGTGTCCGCATCTCCCCCCTGTCTTTGCTTTTGTGGTATACTTTTGTCTTGTATACGTGTCAGGCTTCAACTTTTTGAGCCTTGATTTTTTTTAAAATGGGGGTTTCTTAAAAATATATATATATATATATGTATACACTACAAGAAATTATATTTTTAGCAACATGTTTTAGCGACATAAGGCCTTTTATGTCTCTAAAAGCTATATTTTTACATGTATTGGCGACATGAGTTATAATATATCGCAGAATCCACATAAATTTTATGGGAGGGAAACAAAATACACTACACCAAAATTGACGATTTGCGACAATTAGATTTATCCAACAACGACGTATTAAAACTGTCATTCTATTTTTGACGGATTGAATTTGTCGTTTAACATCAAAACCTACTTCACCAAAACACTAGGATTGGATTTGACGGATTAAAACTATTGTTTAACATGAAAATTTTGTTGAAAATTTTAGCTCCCGAATTCACTGAAAAATTTGGCTCCCAAATTTCTACCAAAATCCCGCGCCCCCTCCTATTGGAACATTTTCCTATTTCAATTTTTCTTCCCTTTTCTTCTTCACTCTTTATTTCACTTTTCTCCTCCATTTTGGGGGCAATCCCTCTCTAAACTTTTCTCCTCCTAATTTCTTCTCCACTTTGGGGGTGATCCTCTCTCATCATCGTGGGCTCCAGAAATTAATGCAGGGGAAGACGGGGTGCTTCAAGGTTCATCAATCCCTACACTGCCAGGACAACATCACCGGCACCATCAGTGACGGGCACATCACTTACTTCTCCGGGGTCGCATCCCACGAGCGAGCGCTTCCTCCAGTTCTCTGTTAAAGAGATCCATCGACATCCCTAGCTCGAGGCTGATCTACTTCGGCGTCAGTTTTTTCCTTCTAGATAGAAATATACATATGTTCAAGAGTAAGTTTTTTCCCTTCTTGAGAGAAATTCATGAATAAGTACATTTATTCATGAGAAATCATCGATCTTCAAGTTTTGGGGGAACTTTTAAAATGTATTTACAATAGACTTGGGTGCATGACAGATAGAAAATGTGCTGAGTAGTATCGAAGCAATCGAAGCAATGAAACTAACATCACACAGTTGGATGTTTATTCTTGTAATTTATGGTGTCAAAATTCAGAAATCTTGTTGTCATTTTGCTCGAAATAATTCGTCAGAAATGCCTATCGATTACCACCTCTGTTTCGGTGTGTACTTTGATTTTGAATTCACATTTGAGTCGCCAATATATATTTGGTGAGCTACTAATTTCTTAGTATTTTAAGGTTTGTTCTTGCAATAAATTGACATCTTTATGAAGCTTCAAGATTATATTGATCACTCTATAATTTTAGTTTTTCTTCATCATACTTGGCAAGGTCTTTTCTACTTCCCTTTCAGACTTGTAGATTCAGACTATTTTGTTTCTATCATTGCATGCTGACTGTGTCAAATTTACATACACTATGTTGTATTTTACACAAATAAAATTGTGTAGCATAGCGACGTGAAAAAAATTGCTTCTATGAAAGACTGTTGTTTCCCCTTCCTATACAAGTTACAATTTTGCCATTTCAAGATATGTTAAAGCTTCAGTGGTTGGTATCTGAATGGCATTAGTGGTTATTCTTGTTATTACAAATACTTCTGATGTTTTCCCTATGATTGTCCTTAAGCAGCGGTAGTTGATATTCCTAGAAGTTAAGGTATTCTCAACTGCACATTCATATTGTTGGTGTGAAATATTTGGGCATCATGACCATGTATGCTCTAGGAAAAAAACATTGGTATTACCTATCAATAGCTTTTCTTTTCAGTATGTTCTTGTGATCACTTTTGAGCTAATGTCCTCTTTTCTCTTCCTAATCAAGCAATTTCACATTTGAAGTTCCATTCTACAAGACATCTTGATTGGGCAGCAAGCCTATTGCTAATCTCTTCTTATTTTTATGTTTCTGGATATTGAAAGTGTAGTTTGTTATATTAGATATTGATTCAAATATAATGGTGATTGATGAAGGTTTTGACTGCTAACAACTTCTTGATATCTCCTTTAGGAGGATACATTCGAAAGTTAGAACTACTTCTTTTGCTGTCTCCTTTGTTATGACTAAAGACCCATTTGGTTTGCATGAATTGAAATTGATCAACTTTTTTAAGATTGACAAAATTGAGTTTTGTGAATTATGAAATTGCATATCATTATTGATTTTGTTTAACTGTAGTGAATCTGGTGCTTGATACGGCTGGAATCTATTTTCCTTTTTAATAAAATAATGATACAATTTATATGTACAAGTTCCATACGGGTAAAAGTTCCACATATGTATAAGTATGTTTGGATCAAGTTATTGCCAGAAGATTTTGGTTTCATGAGAAGTTTGGTAAATTTCTAAATTATATAACATGTATGGAAGTCGAACTTGTAATATTGATTAAGCTTCTAACTAAATTTTTGGTTCTTCAAATTTATAACTACTTTTAAAAAGTCAAAAACTTTCTTGTAAACTTTAAAGAGTATACTAAGCTTTCTACAGCGAATGATATCTAGATGCTTTGCCGTCATAGAAAGATCTCAAAATCTAGAAACAAATTCAAAACTATAAACTAAATGTGAAGAATTAAAATACAATTGTTATCGTGTAGGAAACTAGATATCGTCCAACTAGAACTTTTTAATATCTCGTAGGATATTGATTTGTAATATCACATATTTTTAATTATAAAGTAGACGTTCTTTTAGTTCTTCAATACTTGAATATGTTAATCATCCTTATCTAGTGGTGACTTCTTTGTAATTTGAGTGGCATATATATTTATCATGGTGGTGTTTTTGATAGCAAGAAAGCGAGCATGTTTGATTTGTTATGCTTGTCGGCATTCTGCAATTTCTTACTAAAGTTGATTACCTATCCAGCATGAGTTGCCATAGTATGTATTTTATGTCTGTAAGAGTATTCGTCCTTAATTTGATACATGTATTATCTAATGCATTTTATTTCCATACTGAACTAGGGTGGGTTTGATATGATCTGCAGTGGAAGGGACAAGATTGAAACCCCATAACAGGTGTGTCTCCGTTTTTGCATGTGTCTGCATACACGTGGGATCTGTCACACACCCACACAAATACCCCCTAAGAGACTGTGCACTAATTGAGTTGTTGAGTTATTTTACTGAAAATCTTAAATTACTTTGCCCCCTCCTGTGCTGACTGCCACGCATGCCTATTCCAGTTCAAGAAAGCTGAAGACACAGCACAGAAACTAGATTTGGATGGGCTTGTCGTTATTGGTGGGGATGACTCAAATACCAATGCTTTCTTACTTGCTGAAAACTTCAGGTGGAACTTGAGAATGGAATGTAGTTGGTCATCCTATTTTAATCTACTCATACAATGTCTTTATCACACCTATATTTTTTTATGTTCTGGTGGTCTACCTTCTGCTTTATTTTTCACCATTTTACTATTCAATTGTCTAGGGCAAAGAACATCAGATGTCGTGTTATTGGATGCCCGAAAACAATTGATGGGGATTTGAAATCTAAGGAGGTTCCAACAAGTTTTGGATTTGATACAGCTTGCAAGGTTGCCCTTGTCTCACAGCCATCAGAATTTTATGCTTACCTGTCATACTCATTATATATCAACTTCCATCTCGCTTTCTTATGTATTTGACCGTGCATATTTAATTTATGACATGACAGATGATATCTTTCCTCCAATTATTTGACATGATCAGACGCTCACAAGTTATTCACAGCATAATATTCTTTTACTAGTTTGTAGCAATTTTTTTGATATTTTGCTGTAGCATTCCATTCATCTGAGCACTCAAGTTGTAGGCAGTTATTTCGAAATATATTTCCCATATTAGCCTATTTATATTTAACTATAACTCTCTCTCTCTCTCTCTCTAATATATATATATATATATATATATAATAAAAAAAAATATATAATTCTATTTATATATAATATATATTATATATATCTATATATAGAGAGAGAGAGAGAGAGAATATATAATATATATATATTATATATATTTTTATATATTATATATATATATTATATATATATATTAATATATCTATAAATATTCACGTTTGAACTAGCAAGAATAGTACAAAGTGATTTCATGGTTTCACTTGCATTATTATTAGAACTTAGAATATTATATATCAAATATATATATATATAATATATATATAATTATATATATATATATATATATATATATATATATATATATATGTATTCACGTTTGAACTAGCAAGAATAGTACAAAGTGATTTCATGGTTTCACTTGCATTATTATTTAGAACTTAGAATATTATTTTTCACAATTTGTTTGCGGAAACATTACCTGTAGATATAATATCAATGAAAATAGGACCTTATGCTTGATATGATCATTTTATTCCGATATACATTTATATGTTTATCCAATTATGATAGAATATTTGTTGCTCATGTCTATTGAAACTGATGTACATGCAATCATGAAACACAATTCAAGGGTTTGAGCAAGGTTATCAGGTTGAATCTTTGTAAAACTATGATATTTTAATTTTTAAAATACTCACTTTAATTTAACAAATTAATTTCTGATCTCTGGTATCTACAGTTTATCAATGAATTTTTTATCTATAACCGAAGGGCCAAAACTGAAACTTTTATATAAAGAAAAGAGAACGGATGGAAGGGAGACGGGCAATTAATAAAACAATTTTAGTAGAAGTATCCTGTAATAGGTTGGAAACACCATTAGTAAATCGTTTAACTGAAGAAGATAGTATATTATTACTTCATGTGAAGATTGTGTGCACCCCACTTAACTTACACAGCCTACCATTTATGGTAGCAAAGATCATGCCCTTCAGTTTCAACTTTCATTCAGTCCTTTGATCATAAGAACCATGTAACTTGAGAATTTTGCAAGACAAGAATTTTTAGGAGTCAAGAATCTTGGAATTATACTAGGGAGGGACAGATTATGGGTCATGGCAAGTAGTACTATGCTGCCTGCCAACCGGATAGGACTCCTATAATTAAGTACTCGTATGACCTTGAAGTTCTTAACTATCATGACTATGACCATGTATGTCCCTAAATTCTTATACCTTCCATATTAATTTAAGACAATCTTGAACAAAGAAACAAGACCACCATCATACTATTACAACAGCTCCTATTTTGAACTGTGCTTAATTGTAGTTGTTGGTTTTTTTGCAGATATATTCCGAAATGATAGGAAATGTTATGACAGATGCTCGGTCAACTGGAAAGTATTACCACTGTGAGTTTTATTGATCTTTTTTGCATTTTATTAGAAAGCTTTACCTATCAAGTTTCTGTGCTTCTTTAGTATTATTATTACAGTGTTCCCTTAGCAGCAGGTCAGTCAGAAAGAGAATATTTAATGCTGATATAAGTTTTGTGATGTATCTTGATGGTGTAGCCATGCTTTTGATTGCTAGGTACACAAGGAGATCCCAATTTACAGTATAGGTCTTTAGCAATTACCTCTTAATCAGGATCGGTTAGGCCTTTATTATGTGGCTTGTATATTATGGTCTTTTGCAGGTAGTTGTTTTTGTGAGTCTGGTACACTGACGTGGAATATGTTTGCTGGAGTTCAAGTAGTTGGGGAAGAAGAGAAAAATTAGGACTAGTTTATACATTTCCCTTGAAATCCCTATTTTGAACCCTAAACTCAATTTCAGTGACTGATTCCTAAGTCATAGCACTAAATTGTTAATTTAGCACTGTTAATCATTTTACAACTTTAAATAAAGGATATGTAGCAGTGAAACAGTCCTTTCAACGTTTAATGCACAGTTCCAGTGATGAATATATGCCTACAATTCAATAAAAATGCTTGAAGAGCAACCGGAGAATTTGTAGGATAGCTTTGAGCACCAATTATTACCTCAAGTACAAAGATACAGATGGGAAGATGATGGGTAAATAAGAAGGTGGATATGGAATTGAGTTTGAAAGGGCTCAAACAAGTGGGAACATACCAAAATATTGAAGAAATAAAGTGAATTTCTCTTCCAATGGCTGCTGGAAAACAAAATAACCTATTTGTTCTATTTATGGGAAACACTGCCAGCTAATAAATAGCTGTAACCATAGCCAACTTAGGAATCATCATGTTTGAACCAATAAGGACTCAATATGGGGCTTAACAAATTGGTTCACTCAGGAGTAACAGCTGCACGGGACTCGGTTTGATTATCTAGGTGCTGTATTGATTATTCAGGACAGTTGAACTAAAAACGGCCATGAAGGGAACATGGACCGACTAAACGGTGAAGTCCAGAAACATAGTGAAGCTTAAATAGAAGCCAAACAGGAGGACGCTTTGCCCTTTCTTTAGACTATCTTGATTGGGTATCAAATGTGTCCATGAAATCATGATGCAACTTTTGGGCTTTCAATTATGACTGACAAAATCATGTAAAACTTCCTAATCAGAATATGTCTAACCTAATTCTAGATTTTGCGATCATTCATGGAATTAATTTCCATCCATATAAGAAAGAAGTCAAATTTTGGCATCTTGAAGGTTGATAACTAATTGTTTGCCCTAAATAGTTACAAGAACTATTACTTAGTAGACTATTTGGGGAGATTGGGAATCTAAGTACATCACCCCTATTGGAGAAATTCTACCATGTTATACCCGGAGGTTCTACAGCATGCATGACTGCATTTGTTGTGTCGTGTTTCTTGAATGCACTTACCAAATTTCTCAGTGCCAATTGCATGATGATGTAACCTCAGTACATCTTCAAGGATGCAAGAAGATTGCTGCGTCATTGTTAGCGTCGGCATGAGAACAGGAAGATTAAAATGACAAACCCATTAGCAACTTGTCGAAACAATGCTGTCGGAGTCAAAGGGATCAACACACTACACACACATTTTTGTACCGCATAGAAAGAATATCCGCTATTGTCGCTTCGTGCCTCTAGCTCCGGCTTGGTTTGTCTCATAATGTACTATAAGCCTCATTCAACTAATTTCTATACATCCCAGAATAACTAACAACAACATCAGAACCTTTCTCTGAAAATTAAATGCATGTATCAATACTAATTGGTTCAAATAAAATGGAAGATAATAAATTTGCAAAGATTGGAGATAATTGTTTTTGGGAGAGTGAGACGTCTAATCAATAACTGATATCAGGATTTAAAGCATGCTTATGTCCAATTTGGTAAAATCGTCCTATGATCGATACAAATCACATCTATCGTTGCTACCATTCATTACATCATGTTTCATACGGTTTTCACTTGTCTCATTTCTCTGTGTGCCAATTTGTGTGTGTGTGTGTGTATAAATTCACTTGTCTCATTTCTTCTGTGCCAATTTGTGTGTGCGTGTGTATATGGTACACGGTCAACTGACAAACCATTGAACTAGATAGATTTATTCTAACATAATTGGGTTTTGTTTTGTGAAATAGTTTGCTAAATATCGGCCCTCTTTTTTAGGCATCTTGATATCTGTTAAGTGTTAACATTAATGTGGTGTGTTACTGATTGTGTATGCAGTTGTCAGGATTATGGGTCGTGCTGCTTCTCACATCACACTGGAATGTGCTTTGCAGACACATCAAACATTACTATCATTGGAGAAGAGGTATTTTCTTTTTCGTTATTGGTTGTCATATGATCTATTCTTCACCTTGTTATTTGCTATTGGAGACCAAAAGTTCCGTGTAGAATCATCATAGTGTTGGAAAAGGAAATAGGCTTTCATTTCATTATCAAGATGCAATATATGTGCTGCTTTATGTTCTAATTGGCAGCCATCTAAATTTTGTATGGCATTCTCAGCTTTTGCACCTGAAAGTGGTTCCTATTGCTTAGTTATTGCAGCACACCCCTGCACTTCCCATTCCTACATGAGGACTTGTTATTAATGCACACTAGTTGCTTAGAAGCTCCTCCATGAGATATTTTCACTCATTCCTACATGAGGACTTGTTATTAATGCACACTAGTATTGTGTTCCTTAAATTTTCATATCTTTACTTCATTAATCCTTTTGTACATGTGCAGAGCCTATAGTGAACTTCAAGTTCAGTACATCACATGTATTATTTTGCACACTAGATGCAATTGTTGTTAATGTTCTTTAGTTGCTTAGAGGCTCCTCCATAGGAGGAGAGATTCTCACTTAACTCATTTATATATTATTGTATGGCTCTAACACAATTGTGTAACCTTATTTGCCTTACTGTTACTGGGTGCCAAGCTTTTCACTAAGAAAAAATCCTTTATGGTCAGGTCTTTACTTCATTATTCCTTTATATTATTTGCAGAACCTATATGAACTTCATTAACCCTTTTTTGTATTGTGTGTGGAATTTACTTATTTATTTATCATTTGAAGGTGGCAGCCAAAAAGCAAATCTAAAAGATGTCACGGATCATATTACTGATATAATCTGCAAGCGTGCTGGCCTTGGTTATAACTATGGTGTTATATTAATTCCAGAAGGCTTGATAGATTTTATTCCTGAGGTATACCAAATATATTAATTAGTTTCTTGAGTCCTATTGTAAACATCTAGGTTTTCAGAATGAATTTCAGTCAAACTATCCTTCCTCACTCTAACAAAGTATGTTATTCTGTACTTTTCAGGTTCAGCAACTTATTGCAGAACTGAAGATTGTCTAATTTTAATAGATCTCTTTCTTTTTTTTACAGGTTCTCTACATGGTTAATTCACTTATGTGCGTTGATGAAGATTGTCTAATTGTTTTAGTTTGGATGAAGTAGTATTTGGGAGGATGAGTAAGATATGTAGACTTTTGACACAAACAATATTTTGATTTACAATGATTTTATATTAATATTTTAGACGATTATTTGTTGTGGATGCATTTACATATTCGTGATGACATGTAAAATTTTATATCAAATGATATTTGTGCACATGTATATCATGTGATTGTGGATGATATTTTTGACAAATTTTGTAACAAATCCCAATGGTTAGGAAAAATGTTGGAAAAGTAGTTAAACGTGTTTATTAAATTGTCACATATGAGCACAATTCCAACGTTTTGGTAAAACGTTGGAAAAACTTTAGAAAAGTAGTTAAATTTACGACGTGCTTGGTAAAATGTTGGAAAGTGCATAAAAAAAATACCATTCCCAACGTATTTGGAAAATTAGGAAAACAAAACCCAACAGTTTTTGAAAAAGGTTGGCCATAAAACCTAACGTTGTTTAAAATGGTTAGGAAATCAAAATTCGACGTTTTTGGGAAAAGGTTGGAAAAACTCATCGTTTCAAAAAACGTTGGAAAGTTCTCTTTTGCGACATTTTTGTGAGAAACTGTTAGAAATATGGTAATATTATAGAACAATTAATGGCGTTTATAAACGTCGTTGCAAACGTCGTCTAAACCCTATGCCAACGTTTTGCGTAAATGTTGTAAATTGCCAACTAGAGCAACGACGATGTTTGCAAAAACGTTGAACAAACGTCGGTAACGCCTATGCCAACGTTTTGCACAGTTTGCCAACGCTAATAAAATGTTGGAAAAAAATCATTTTTCTTGTAGCGCGTCCAGCTTGGTGGCTTTGTCTGTGCTGCCCCCTCTCTGGGAGCACTCGACCCTTCTTCATCTTCTAGTTGCGGCCACCTCCACCTTTTGCTTCCAGATGCTCGTGGTTCTTGCGCCTTTCTCTTCGCCGCTCCCCGGCGCGAGCGAGCCCATTCGCCACCCTCCGTCGGACGACCTCATCGCTCTCATCCCCAGCTTATCCGCGCCCTGGCCGGTCGTAGCTTCACCCCCTCCTTCTTTCCTAGTACGGCTAGCCCCCGGTCTGGGGTGGGGCCCACCCCCTCCGTCGACTGCTCTGACCCTTCCTTTGTCGACAAGCTTTGCCCTGACAGGGCATCCATGCCGGGCCTCCTGTGACCCCATTTCCTGACGTTGTGTACTCGCCGGCATCTGCCATGCCTACGGTGCCCATCTGACCATGAGCTAGCCTCCCTGACATCCTCCTTTCCCTACTCCTTCGTCCTCAAGTTCTCCACAGGCTGCCCTTAACTCTCCCACGTCCAGGAGGTCTTCGCCAGTTGGCGGCTCATGGCCGAATACAGGGTGGCCCCTCCAGACCAGAGGCATATCCTGCTACCTCTCCTGAACAAGACCACAGTTTTGTGTGGTCCAAAGGAACCAGTAAGGTGGATTCCCACCAGATGAAGATAATCAAGTGGTCAGCTAACTTTAACACTAAGGAAGACTCCACGACGGTTGCAGCCTAGGTGACCCTTCCCAATCTTCGCTTATTGCTACGTTCCTGTAGCTCTCAAACGTATAGCAAACTCTTTCGGGACATAGTGGCTACTGCGCAGAAACCAGCAACCTGACCAAAGCCCACTACGCCAAGATAGCTGTGGAACTCGACCTCACCTCCGAACCCCCAACCACATCTTCATCGAACTCGGCAACCAGACTCACCACAGCAAATCATCTACGATAATCATATAATATTCTGCTCCACTGCCTTCTGCACGGCCACCTCTCAAAGTATTGCTTCCGCCTCCATCCTGAGCTTAAGCAAAAACCTGTACGAAAATAATCCCACTCCAAAAGGGACAAGAATATGCGACTGCCCAAACACCATTGCTCCCACTCCCGAACTCCCACACCAGGTTTAATTCCAACGAAGGCAAAGGCATATCTAACAGAAGGGCCTACCCGGACAGGGCGGTTATTCCCCCCACCCACTAAATCTCCTTCTTTCCAATCAGTTCAACGCCCTTGATTCAGAAGCGATCGCTAACGACAAGGAGAGTCCCGCACACTTGGTCGTGATCCCTAGGCTGGATTCCGAGGAGTCTAGCGACACTCATCGGAGAACGCAGAAGAGACCCTATTAGAACCCCCTAGCACCCCGGACCACAACGGGGCTGCCGTCAGAGACGCCCCTACTATTCTTAGGCCTGAGCAGGCCCGTAGAGGACTTCAGGTCCTTGCTGCAGGCTTCCAGCTCCAGTTGGGGGAGACCAGATTGGCATCTCCGACGACACCATCCTCATCCCTCCGGAGAAACCCGATCGACACTGCTGGAGAATCAGTACACCACGAAGACACCCTCCTCATCCCGCGGAGGAACCCAACCTCGACTCCGCCGGAGAATCTGTAAAACACCACGAAGACACCCTCCACAACCTGCTCGAGCATCCATCATCGGCACATCCACCTCGACGGAGGGAGACGCTTCCTCCACTACCAAAAAATCAGATAAAAAGAGGGCCAATAAATCCCATTATTAACACCAGGTCCGCAACCAAGCGGTCCAACCAACCCCCCAAACTAATTAATGCTAAACGTTCTCTCCTGGAATATCAGCGTCTGGCGAATAAACCTACTATGAGGAGAATCACCAGCCTTAAGAGACTCACAAGATCGATATCTTGATCATCCTTGAACCCAAAATCCCGTACAAAAAGCTCAAATCCATTCAACTGCAGTTAGACTTTCAGTCGGATATCACAGGCAGACAGGACATTTGGATCCTCTACTCGAAGGATGTCAAGATCGGAGTCATCCAGGACTCTAGGCAAGCCCTACCTTGCTGATGGAGCACCCTATGATCCCCAAGCATGCTATCCTTTATGCGGTCCATGGTAGCTGCGACATCGCAGATCGCAAGCACCTCTGGAATGACCTCATGAACATCCACCATCACCACCATAACCTTCCGTGGCTTTAAATAGGGGACTTTAATGCAATCTTTTGTAGAGAAGAAAAGACTGGCGGCCGTCCCCCCACCACTGCGGCCATGCATGATTTCAACAACTTCTTCTTCGACTCCCACCTCTCCCCTCTTCCATTCACTGACAACGCCTTCACCTGGTGCAACGTGCAGGAAGGTGACCGACGACAATACTTCTGCCTTGACAGAGCTTTACGAATGTCCACTGGCAGGGCATGGGGACTACTTCTAAGCTTTCCCACCTTAACGCCATCGAATCCGACCACGCCCCCCTGCTTGTTGGAATTACTAGCAGTTTCAGCCAGTGCACCAAGAGTTCCGATTTCTCGACTCTTGAGCAAGCACCACAATTCCTGGATATTGTCACGGAAGTATGGAAAGAGCGGACTACCCTGAGCCTCTCATCTGGATCGCCAACAAGCTCAAGGCCACGAGGAAAGCCCTCGCGGCCTAGAGCAAGCAATCTTATAGGGATATTTTTCAAGCCATCCGTGAGGCTGAGGATGACATGACTCGGGCTAAAATTAGGCACATGACCGACGGTTCGCCTGCCACCAGGAACGCCCTTAACCTAACAAAGCTATCCTCAAATTCAGGAATGTCGAGACCGACTTTTAGAAGCAGAAAGCGAGGCTTAAATGGGACAGCGAGGGGGACAAAAACTCTAACTACTTCCACGCCTGCGTTAGTGGTCCCAGACAGAAACTCACTCTCCACCAGATTTTTGACGATAATAGGACCACCATCAGCGATCTAAAGGGTATCCAAGCGACAGCTGCGGAGTTCTACTCCCGACTTTTTTCGAAGGAAGTGGTCCTTCGTGACAACACGTTCTTGGCAGAGATCCTCCACCTTATAAGCGATACCGACAACATCCAGTTAGAACAGCCTTCCTCCGAACAAGAGTTCAAAGATGTCGTTTGGGCCCTCGACGAACATAGTGCGCCCGGACCAGACGGGTTTTTGGAGGTTTTTACGCATATGCTGGGACATCATCAAGGAGGACATCCACAATGCAGTCTCTGCTTTCCTCCAGGGCTCTACTTACCCCAGAGCCATCTCGAGCACCAATCTGATCCTCATCCTGAAGAAAGACAACCCAGAGACATTTCGTAATTTTCGACCCATCAGTCTTTGTACCTTCACTAACAAGATCATATCCAAGATCATTGCCTCCCGCATGGCCAACCTTCTACCCAAGATCATCTCTGAGGAGCAGAGCGGCTTCATCCAGGGGTAAAAAATCTAAGATAACATCATGTTGGCCAAAGAGTTAATAACCTGCATGAAGTTTCCAGTAAGAGGGGGCAACATAGCCATCAAATTGGACATGGAGAAAGCGTACGACAGACTGGATTTGTAGTTCATGATCTTGGTCTTTAGAGCCTTCGGGTTCTCCGAAACCTGGACCAATATTGTGTGGAGATCGATGAGCAACGCGTGGTTCTCCACGGTGTCAGCCGATGGCTTCTTCAAATCTACTCGCGGGGTTCGGCAAGGAGATCCCTTATCTTCCACCATCTTCATCATTACGGCGGATGCTTTGAGCAGAAACCTTAATAAGATGGTCAGCACCCCCAACTTCCAACACTATCATACCGCCAGCGGTTGCCCGATCATCACCCACCTGGAATTTGCTGATGATATCCTCATCTTCTCATCCGTAGATGCCGGGTCGGTGCGAGTTGTCCACAACACACTTCAGAGATGCCAGATGCTATGTTCAGAAGGTCAACTCGAAAAAAAGTATCATCTACACCCATCACAAAATCGGGAGAGAGCACGCGGGTCTATCCAACACATCCTTCCTTCCCCATCAAGCATCCCCCTTTCCACTACCTTGGTGCCCCTTCATGTACGGTAAATCCAATGCCGGCATTTTCGAGAACCTGATCAATCGCATAAGAAAAATGTCGAAGGTTGGCATAATGCCACCCTATCCCCCGGAGGCAAGATCATCCTTATCAATCACGTCCTTACATCCATTCCATCTATACATGGTCGCGTGTTCCCCACCCAAAAAAGTGCTCTCTCGATCGAGAGCATCTTTAGCAACTTCTTCTGGGAGCACAGCGGCGGCAATGACAAACACCAATGGGCTAGTTGGGATACTATGGCTCATCCTACAGGGGAGGGGGCCTGGGATTCACCAAACTCTTTCATATCGTTAACGCCTTTTTGATGAAACTGTGGTGGAAGCTCCGTTGGAGTCAGAACTTATTGACCAGATTCATGAAGGCCAGATACTTCAAGCACATATACCCGACGATGGCAATCTCGAACAATAGATCCTTCGCGGCTTGGCGGTGCATCTCATCATTCGGTCTCTTGTCGTGCCCGTAATTCTCCTTCAGGTGGGCAACGTGATTCCTCGTCGTTCCTGGAACTATGGATTGGCGATACCTTGCTCCCCAACAACTCTGCTGCCCCTCGGACTAGTACTATCAATGACTTATGGTACCCCACAGTCAACGACTGGAACTGGAACTAGGTCCGGGTCTGGGCCGAACCAAAAGGGTGGACAGCATCCATCGTACGGATTGACGATTGGTTCGGATGCGGACAAGCTCCAGTGGAAGCTCGAAGCCTCCGGATCATTCTCGGTTCGATCGGCCAGAAAGGTGATCCTAGGTAATGCTACGCCCTCCAACTGCTGCAGCTTCTGGCAGACTTACATCCCCAAGAAATGGTCCTTCCTCTTGTGGAGAGCCCTGCACAACATTCTACCCACGGATGACACTCTTAATACTATCGAATTCAGCCTTGCATTAGCATGCACATGCTGCTCCGAGCGCCAATCGAAAACCATCGACCACATCCCCTGTCAGAGGGACCTTCCTGTCAAGGTTTGGAGAGTTATTTCCCACCGCTGCAGAATGTCTCTAGCGAGCAACAACTTCTCCGATCTTGTGGCGGCATGGGCATCCGCGTCCCACGGCCACCAGATCGTAGCGGCGGCAGCGACATGGGTTCTCTGGAGAATTGCAACAAGGTGATATATGAAGGCTACCAGTACTCCGCAGACCAGTGATTTGGGAGACCATTCGGCAGTGCCGCAAGCGGAGCTCTCTCTGTTTGCACAGCCAGAGAAGATTGGCACTCTCTCCAATCCCGGCTTAGCTATTTTGGTTCCCGTTTCCATTATTTTTTAGAGGATATGAGTATAGGCTTCAACATTTTGCGCCTTCTGGTATACTTGTAAAGGTTTCGGCGTGTTAGGCCTTATTGAATAAAATCG
Organism: Iris pallida; assembly: GCA_029216955.1. NCBI lineage: Eukaryota > Viridiplantae > Streptophyta > Magnoliopsida > Asparagales > Iridaceae > Iris > Iris pallida. The sequence continues at coordinate 217 of JANAVB010011138.1, read as the reverse complement.
ATTATTTTTCTTAAAAAATTATAAGATAATATATATTATATATATATATATATATATATATATAATATTTGAGGGTGTCCACTTCTTAATAGTGCATGGAGGCATGCCTCCAAGGGGGCTCGAACCCGCGCCATTGCGCCGGGGGCTCCTACCGTTCCCAACGGGCTACGGTCACTGGAATTTTATATATATATATATAATATATATATATATATAT